>JANFOE010003188.1:0-51375 GCA_025667525.1 Glebionis coronaria | reverse complement strand
TCACGATTCTTGATCTTAGCATCATGCAATTTCTTAGTCTTTTCCTTGTAAAGCAAAGAATTCTCATAGGCATTGGCTCTCAACTCATCCATCTCATTGAGTTGATCTTTCCTATGTGAACCGGCTTGGTTTAAATCAAAGTTAGCCCACTTGAGAGCCCAAGATGCCTTATGTTCTAACTCAAATGGGAGGTGGCACGCTTTTCCATAGACAAGCCTATAAGGAGTGCAACCAATTGGTGTTTTAAAAGCCGTCCTAAACGCCCACAAAGCATCATCAAGCTTATCCGACCAAGAAGCTCGATGCTCTCCCACCGTTCTCTCTAAAATTCTCTTTAAACCACGATTTGTGACCTCGGTTTGACCATTTGTTTGAGGGTGATACGCGGTAGAAAGTCTATGATTCACTCCATATTTCTTCATAACTCTCGTGAATTGATCATTACAAAAGTGCGTACCACGATCACTTATGATGGCCCGAGGTACACCAAATCTAGCAAACAATTGTTTCAAAAACTTTACAACCACTCTAGCATCATTGGTAGGTAAGGCTTTAGCCTCCACCCATTTGGACACATAATCCACCGCCACAAGTATATACTTGTTTCCCTTAGAGGATGGAAAAGGTCCCATGAAATCGATGCCCCATACATCAAATATCTCACACTCTTGGATAAAATTTTGTGGCATCTCATCACGTTGTGTAATTTTTCCTTGTCTTTGACAAACATCACAAAATTTCACCATTTCTTGGGCATCTTTGTAAATGGAAGGCCAATAGTAACCCGAATCAAAGACTTTCTTGGCGGTGTAGTTAGGCCCAAAATGTCCACCCGTAGGTACTTTATGACACGCTTCTAAGATCTTAAATGCCTCGGGCCCATCTACACACCGTCTAATGATTTGGTCCGCACATTGCCTAAAAAGATATGGATCATCCCAAAAGTAATACTTAACTTCCTTAAGAAACTTTTTCTTTTATTGATAAGTAAGACCCTCAATAAGCACATTGCCCACAAGATAGTTTGTGATATCCGCAAACCAAGGTGTGGCATCCTCTTGGGAAGAGATAGACATGAGCTCCTCTAATGGAAAGGATTCATTGATTTCTTGGTGTGGGAAATCTCCTTGAAAAGGATGCTCAAGTCTACTCAAATGATCCGCCGCTAAATTCTCGGCCCCTTTCTTATCACGAATCTCTATCTTAAACTCTTGAAGCAACAAAACCCATCTCAAAAGCCTAGGCTTAGCATCTTGTTTTGTCATAAGATACTTGAGAGCGGAATGATCCGTATACACTATGGTTTTGGAAAGCACAAGATATGGTCTAAACTTCTCAAAAGCATATACTATAGCAAGCAACTCTTTTTCCGTGGTAGTGTAATGAAGTTGTGCACCGGTCATGGTTTTACTCGCATAGTGTATAAGTTGAAAATGCTTATTAACTCTTTGTCCTAAGACGGCCCCCACCGCATAATCACTAGCATCACACATAAGCTCAAAAGGTAATTCCCAATTTGGAGAAACCAAAACGGGAGCCTTACTCAATTTTTCCTTAAGAGTCTCAAAAGAGTCGAAACAATCTTGGTTAAAAATGAAAGGAGCCTCTTTCTCCAAGAGGTGAGTCATCGGTCTAGCTATCTTAGAAAAATCTTGTATAAAGCGCCTATAAAATCCCGCATGACCTAAGAAACTCCTCACACCTTTAACCGAGGTGGGTGGGGGAAGCTTAGCAATCACATCAATTTTAGCTCTATCAACTTCTAATCCCTTATTGGATATCTTGTGGCCTAAAACAATCCCCTCTTTCACCATAAAGTGACATTTCTCCCAATTAAGCACCAAACGTGTTTCCTCACAACGCTTAAGCATTCTCTCAAGATTGGTGAGACATGAACTAAATGAGTTTCCAAATACGGAAAAGTCATCCATAAAAACCTCCATGGTTTGCTCTATCATGTCATGGAAAATCGCCATCATGCACCTTTGAAACGTCCCCGGTGCATTACATAAGCCAAAAGGCATCCTCTTGTAAGCAAATGTACCGTAGGGACAAGTGAATGTGGTCTTTTCTTGATCCTTAGGGTCAATGGGTATTTGGAAATAACCCGAAAAGCCATCAAGAAAACAATAGTACTCATTTCCCGCTAAGCGTTCAAGCATTTGATCCATAAAAGGAAGCGGGAAATGGTCTTTCCTAGTTGCTTCATTGAGTTTTCTATAATCAATGCAAACTCTCCAACCGGTCACAAGTCTCGTGGGAATAAGCTCATTGTTCTCATTAGGCACCACGGTGATTCCACCCTTCTTTGGAACACAATGAACCGGGCTAACCCATGGAGAGTCAGAAATGGGGTAAATCATACCCGCATCTAAGAGTTTAATCACTTCCTTCTTAATAACCTCATGGATTTTTGGGTTAACTCTCCTTTGGTTTTGAATGGCGGGTTTATAATCATCCTCCATAAGGATTTTGTGAGTACAAAAATGTGGATCAATTCCCCTTATGTCGGATATTTTCCATGCTAAAGCTTTCTTACGTTTCTTAAGAACTTCAATAAGTTGCTCTTTCTCATCCTCTTCCAACTCTTTAGCAATGATCACCGATAATTGGTCTTTTCCTTCTAAGAAAGCATATTCTAAGTGGGATGGAAGGTCCTTAAGTTCAATGGGAGGTGGACTCTCTATGGAAGGTTGTACTATGGAAGGTTCCTCAATAGTAATCTCTTGTGGAATAGGAGAAGGAATAGGGTCCTCATTGAGTAACTTTTGGATTGTAAGAATATCTTCTTCCCAATTAATGGGAGAATCATCATCACCAAGAAAGTTGGACTCAAATTCCTCCAAGAGGAAATCACTCTCTCCAAAAGGTGTTAAAGAGGGAGCAATTGAGGCCACGGTTTCAACATGGGGTATCTCATCACTAGCACTCTTACAAGCATCATGAAAGTGTTCATTACACACTTCATCTAACACATCCACAATGTTAATAGTCTCACAAGGTCTAGACTCCTTAACCTCTTTTCTATCACAAATTTTCCCTAGCTTAAACACCACTCTCTCATCTTCTACTCTCATAATTAATTCTCCTTCCGCCACATCTATCAAGGTACGACCCGTTCTCAAAAACGGTCTACCAACAATCAAAGGCACTCTAGGATCCATGTCATAATCAACCACTACAAAGTCGGCCGGAAAGGTAAACTTATCCACACCTACAAACACATCTTCCGCTATACCTACGGGGTGAGCTATGGTTCGGTTGGCTAGTTCAAGAGTCATCCTAGTGGGAGTGAGCTCGGGAAGAGATAATTGTTTCCAAACCGATAAAGGCATGAGGATTATGCTCGCCCCTAGATCCGCCAAATCCATGCAATTTTCAACACCGGGAAAATTAGAAGGTATCAAGAAGCGCCCCAGATCGCCAAGTTTTGTTGGTAAGGTTTTAAGTAACACCACGGAACAATTTTCATTAAGGGATGTGTTGGGCAAATCAACCAATTTTTCTTTGTTTGAGAGCAAATCCTTGAACATCTTAGAAAACTTTGGCATATAAGCAAGAGCTTCCGCAAAGGATATATTGATGTTGAGTTGCTTGAACATCCTTAAGAAATTGGAGACTTGGATGTCATCCTTGTTCTTTAACTTGTCCTTTTTCAACCTTGAAGGATATGGAAGAGTAGGTTTTGGTGTAGGTGGAATAGGTGTTGTGATGGAAGATTTGTCTTTGTTAGCTTCTTCATTGGGAAGTGTGGAAGGTAAAGGAGAAGTATGAGGTGGTTGAGAAGGTGTGTTTGAGTGAATAGGAACATTTTGAGGAGGTGAAGTAGAAGTAGAAGGCTTGTCACAAGTAGGAGCATAAGTGGGTTGAACAATAGTAGGTTTAGGAGGTGAAGTATCCTTTGTTGTTGTTCCACTCCTTGTTGTAATAGCATTGACATTGGCCCTAGGGTTTGTTTGTGTGTTAGAAGGTAAAGCCCCTTGTGGTCTTTAATTTACGGCCACTAAAACCCTATTGATTTTATCATTCATTCTCTTCTCCATTTCACGCATTTTCTTGTCAACATACTCTTGAGTCTCTTGCATCTCATATCCTTGATTTTGAACTTGAGGGTAAGCTTGATTTGGTATAGGAGCATATGCTTGATTGGGGATAAATGGAAGTGGTTGATTAAATCCTTGTTGTGGTGGATAAAAGGTATTTCCTTGATGTTGAACATTGTTGGGTGCCTTGTAGTTATTTCCTTGATAAGGTGGTCTTTGCCCTTGATTCCTTGGTAAAATTTGAGGAGGATTTTGTTGAATTTGAGTGGGTGGTTGGGGTGGGAAGCCAGGTGGAGTAAGGTAGTTTTGGGATTTGTAAGAAAGGTTATTTGGATTGATATTAGGCTTGAAGTGTTCACGATGTTCTTCTTGGTAAGCATAGCATTCTCCTTGATACCCTTGCACCTTATCACATTGTTCATAAGAATGGGGACCTCCACAAGTAACACAAGAAATGGTGATGGCATTCACATTATTTGAGGAATTGTTCAAGGACATGTTCTTAAAAGCTTGAAGCATTTCTAGTTGTACTTGCAAATTCTTCTCACTATTTATATCCATCCTTTGAAAAATCTCTTCTTGAAACTTGAGGAGTTGGTTGTCACAAGGAGTTTGAGAATTGTTTTGGATAACATGAACCTTTTCTTCAAATGGATTGTTTGTTTGAACCATTGCCTTAGTCTCAATGATGTCCAAAGCCTCTTGGTAGGTCTTAAGAAGAATATTCCCTCCCGCGGAAGCATTGAGTGAATCTTGGTGGTGAGATTTAAGGCCATCATAAAAGAGGTTGATTTGGTGAACTTGATCCAATCCATGATTAGGGCATCGCCTCAACAACTCACTATACTCTTCCCAAGCATCATTAAAGGATTGACTAGGTTTTTGTTGAAAGCCCATAATTAAAGTCCTCAAAGCCATAGTCTTATGTGGAGGAAAGAACTTGTTCAAAAACTTAGTGGTGAAACCATCCCATGTGATGATACTATCGGGTGGTTGGGTGTCTAACCAATGCTTAGCAATTCCCTCTAAGGAAAATGACACTAACATCAACCTAATCACCTCATGTGGAACCCCATTATGCTTAATGGTATTGCAAAGAGAAAGGAATCTCTTAAGGTGAGCATGAGGATCCTCATTCTTGTTACCAAAGAAAGGTGATTGTGAAACCATATTAATCATAGATGTATGTAGATCAAATGTGTTTGCGGGAAAGTCGGGAATCTTAATGGCACTAGAATATCCATGAATGTTGGATTGCATACGTTCATACAAAGTGCGATTATCAATAGCCATGGCTTCTTGTGGTGGAGTTAAAGCACGATTCTCGTGATCGGCTTGGTGGACGATGGTGGTCTTACTCTTTCTCTTTTTCTTCCTTTTCGGAGGAAGAGGTTGTACACCAATCGGTATTTGTGCACGCCCGCGAGTGAGCATGCAACTCAATACGAGGAATGAGAGATAAGCTCTCGTGTGACTTTGAAGAGAAATGGATTATCCTCTTCGAGTTTCAATATTAAATATCTACAAGAAAATAACAATATATGTATGTACTACTTGGGTGCAAGACCCTCAATGAAGCTTTCCTTCTTAGAATACTTACAAGTGAACGGGGGGTTAGGTGGCGCGAAGCACTTAAGTACCTATTGACCCTTAGATGGCATTTTATAGCACATCGCCTTTCTATTCACTTAAATGTTCGTATTCTTAGCATTGTTGCTTATTGAGAGTATTTATCTATTCTTGCTTTATTTTGTTTGATCGATACACGTGTCAAGGACCGGAACGCCCCTCAACACGGTGTATTGCCTCGGCAATACTTATGGAGAATATGTAGATTGATTGTTCTTATACGTATACGTATTTACTTATAATAATATATGGAAAATATTTTTGTATTTATGAGTTTTTTAAGGGAAAATACTATATGTACATAAAAACCGAGAGAATCCAATAATATATATTTTTGGGTGCAATCTCTTAGGAAAAAGATTGCTTTTTGGATTTTTTTTATTTTTTTTTGTCAATTCTTTAGGAAAAGAATTGTTTTGTTAATTTTTTAGTTTTTAGATATTTTTATATTTTTTATTTTTTATTTGTTTTTGATTTATGATACGTAAAAATAACGTTCACAAAGTGAACGGATCCCAAAAGCCAATGAAAACCGTCAATCGATAGTCTCTCGTGTAGTCAAAGAACCGGTAGTGGCGCCATTTGAAATGTAGTATAATGCAGTTCGTTTTTTCTCAGTTCTTGCTAATGGAAAGTCCAACCAATATCGGGTTTATAACTGTTTTTGGTTGTTAAACTTGCTTGGATATTCTATTTGCTAATTCAATCAAAGCCTTGCAAAACGGAAAAATATTACCTACTTATATGTAAAACAATTTGCAAATACCAAGTTTTTATTCAAGTAAAATTCAAATTGTAAAATAGGAAACTTAAAGGACTGAAAATGTAAATTCTAGGAAAGATAAATGCTTGAAATGTAAATTCTAACAATTCTAGGGACTAAAAGTGTAAAACAGTTAACTACAAGGATCAAATATGCAAATCTTATAACCAACTAACCAAAAATGTAACAAACTAACAAATTGCTAACTGAAATTAGCAACTTCCAAAACTACAAGGTCTTAACAAATTCAAACCCTAAAAACTTGGAAGTTTAGCCAAGTATACACATTGTTTAAAACTATAGGGACCAAAAAGCAATTTCAAGAACTATTTAAACCAAAAACGGGTTTAAGGTAAAAATAAGCTCGTTTGAGCTTATTACTCAACCAAATTCAATGAAACAAGTTGCAAAATGATTTAAATCCAAAATAAGCTACGTGTGTAAAAGGATTTTGGCTAAAGATGCAAAATAAGCAAATGAGAACTTATCAATAAGCTCAAAATAAGCTATAGAAAAAACTAGACAATCACAACTTGATTTTTTGATTGAAACTGATCAAGCAACTCAATTAATGAACGGGAAATCAAACTAGAACATTTTTCATCAAGAAATAAGCTGGGAATCTGAATTAAGCTGAAAATGGGCTTATGTTGACCAAGCGTTGACCAGCTTATTTTTCAAAAAGCTGAAACTTCCAAAAATCAAGTAACTCAATGTTTTTAGTAGATTTGTGAAGAAAAATGGCCAAGTTTATGAAGAGGATAAGGAGATACAAATTCTCAGCTTTCAAGTTACAGAAACTTGACTTAAGTCTGCTTATCTGAATTTTGCTTATTTCTATCTGCTTATTGTAAACTGTAGAAAATCCTCTTGGAATCTGAATCTCTATGATATAAGCTATGATTGAGAACAAATTTGGTGCAATTTCATCTAGTATTGAATGAGTACTGATCAAATGAAAATGACAAGTTCTAATGGGCAAAACTGAATGAAATCAACCCAAACATTTTATATGCCATTTGCCTGTTTGACTATCTTTTTGACTTGTAAATGACTTGAAACACTTAATAACCACCTTTTAACTGCAAATGAACTCTAACAATCTAAAACTCAACTCTTGAAAACTCTTTATAAGCTAGTCCCAAACACTCCTATACTGATATTACAAACTTTTTGCAAAGACTTTTTAAGATCTTGTTTGAGCTGAATCAAATGCTTTAGCAAACTAGACTCAGTGATCAAAATGAAAGGTTTAAAAGTAGTAAGCAAGTACTTATCATTACTAGAACTACAATCAAGGTACAAGGCCAAAAACTACTGAATTAATGCAGTAAACTAGAACTTAATCCAAATCAAAGCACAAGTAAACAGAATTAAGCTATAAGCAACCAAAGATCAAGCAATTAGCAAATCTAAACAACTTTTATCATGCAAACAACTAGATTACACTAAGAAAATAAGCATGCATTTGACAAATTCAGTGGAACAAAAATGAGAGCTTTAAAACCATTTGAAGTAATCCATTGAGAAGAAGAGGAGCGTTGAGCTCTCTTAGCCTAGTGATAACCACCACCTTATCACTAGGACAACAATCAATCAACAATAACAGCTAACAATCAACAGTCATCATCAACAAGCTTGAAATCTTCAAAAACTATGGAATGAACTGAATTCTTCAAGAACAGCTAACAAACTCCTTCAAGGTCAGTTATGATCAATCTATGATCATAACAAACACAAAACAGCAACACAAGTATCCAATAGCAGCAGGTATGAACAGTAATATGAAGAACAGTTTTGGCGGGAAATGGAAGATTTGAATTTTATTCAATGAAAAACGGTTACAAAGTTGTTAAAAGGTAAGTAACTAACTAACTAACTCAAGAGTTTGTCAGACTCTTGAGTAGTTAGGGTAAAAATGGAGGAAAGGGAAAGGAATTAAGAAACTATGTGTTTTTACAAAATTAAGCTACACCTAAAATGAAGTCCTATCCATCTATTTATAGGCATGAATGAGGAGTTTGTTGGGGTTGGTGACGTGTCAGGACCAATCCCAGCTCTCCACGTGGACAATTCTGCATAATTGCATTTGCAGGTATGAACAAGGATTTGGGTTTTTCTTTATTATTGATCTTCATGTTAATTGATTTGCACCATTGTGTTCGTCTCTTCAAAATGATAAATTTTGGTGTTGAAATCTTTTCATGAAATGGCTTGTAGCTCAAACGCGATCCTGGTGAATATTTTTGATGAAGAAGATGCCACGTGTCAGCATGTAATTGGCTAAAAATTGGTCACACGGATCATACTGTTGAGATTGGATATTAATTGCAAAGCGGCTGAGTGGGAATTAATTGCTCAATCCGTGTGACTTGTTTACTCTTCTCTCATTGGCTAATTCTTTGTAAACATGGATTAAACTTGAATAACTTTCAAATGTTGGCAGAATTAGTCCTTATACTTAGCAGATTGTTGTTTTGAGCTAGGAACTTCATTCTTTTGACATATTTGGTCCTTCAACTTTCATTCTTGAACAAAATGGTCCTTTGACTGAGTTGACTTGAGAGTTGACCAAGTTTGACTTGAATCTTGACTTTCACAATATTTGCACTTTAGTCCTTCTACTTTGACAACTTGTCAAGATAGGTCCTTGCACTTCAAAGTCTTGTCACTTTTGATCCTTCTTTGTCTTTTTCATCCATTTGAGCTTGATTATTCCTTGTTTGCTTGAAAATGTATCCTTTTACCTACACAAGTGTTCACAAACACAAACATACCACATAACACTGTTTTTGCAAGATAAATCGGTATTTTGCTTCATGTTTTAGGGTTATTTGTTGATAAAAGGATATGAGTTTAAGCTCATATCAAATATCAAGTGTACCTGTATTGTCATCTGCACTAGATTTGATTAAAAAGAAACATCAAGATTCCACCACCCCTGTAACGTCATCACACACAGCCCCAACGGGACACATTTTATCAAAATTAAACGGGTTTGCACCAGCTGAGCATAGTGAGAATGGAAAAGATAAGGTTAAAGATTAAAAGGTAACATAAACTTGAGTTACCAATCAAGCATATAACAACACAATAACCGCATATATACTAAGTTTTTTTGCATTATTGTTCGCCTTGCACAAAAACTCTACGATTTGGCTTCAGCATTCAAAACAGTAAACCATTATTTGTTACCCTAGGCCGTCGGTTGATGTTTTTATGCTAAAATATGCAGGTGGTAGTGGTCTCAGCTCTATCAGCTGATGCGCTGATGTTTATGCCTTATGAGAGCAAATTTGGTCTGCGGAAAACACGAACATGTTAGATGCAGGTCAGCGAGTTATCTTTCGAATGCATTATTAGTTTTTTTACTCTTTAGTTTATCTCTTTACAATAGTGATTAGTTTTTGTTATGCATAGGTTCTGTTTACAGAGATGATGATTGTGTTAGCGGCATCACTTTCACTCACTGATTCAACCATTTCTTTCGGCCCTTCTTGATAACAGAATAATGCTAGGCTATCAGACCTATGTATATGGTTTAAGGTTGATCACAAGGGTGTAAAACATAAAATTTACAAAGGTTGCGTTGGATTGAAGAATAGGGGAAGTATCACAAAAGGATTGAATGATTCGCTTGACAAAGTTGGAAAATGTTGGTGGCTACCATGGGTTTTACCTCACAGGTCTGAGATCCATTTGGTTCATCAATTGTAGAGAACGAATTCGAATTCACGGACAGGCGAGGGTTTATCTCATACATGACTCATATCTTTTTCTCATATTATTAATATAATATTCTGTCGTACTTATACGTTGACGCTAAAACACCTTTCCAGCAACTTTTCATAATATGATTATGAAACTTGCGGGAGTATAATTTATCAAGAAAATGGTTAGCTATACGAGTATTGGTGTTGCTTAATATAGTTTTTCATCTGATCCACAACACCAGAATAGAACTCGAGACTATATCCCAATCGAGTTTGACGTCTTTAAGTGTGATTTAACATGTCAACTTTCAACTATAGATGCTTGAGATATATTTCTCTTTGAACTGCATTCACCAACACAAATAAATCATATCTTCTAAAAACTACACGCTCCCATGGATTTTACCAAACAAAGTACTGAAATAGAAGTTCAACCTGCTAATGTGCCTTAGTCGACAAATAAGGTTTCAGATGTGAGAATCGAACTTAACTACCTTATTATTTCAATTTGTAACTCAGTTTATGTTCTTGATTCGGTCTGAAGGCACATAAACTCATTACTTATGTGTTTTAAGTTATCTGGGATTCATTCATACATTTCTTTGTCTTCTCAAGCTTAAGTTCTCTATGCTGCAGTTAGATAACTCAACTTATGAACATTGCATCTAAAGTTACAACTGGTAACTGGCAAGGGAATGCAAGCAATTTAACACGGTATCATCAGAATAAATATATATATGGATGGCGCGAGCCTTATATATTTATATTGGAGTGGCAAAATATGTGATCGCCTCTCACAGAGCCAACACGTTCCTTCTTGGCTGCGTAGTAATCGAAAGATCCAAACGATATTAGTACACAATCGGTTATCACTATAATGGAGTCATAGATTTTTCACTTAGAAAAAAATGTAGAATCGAAATAATAAATCGAGAATTATTAGCTAGAGAATGAATGATTTATAATATCGTATAGTGTTGAATGTTCTGTTTTAGTGTGTTCGTGGGGGGCAATTCGAGTTTTCGATGAAGAACAATAAAAAAATCAAAATTTTATAAAAATTACATTAAAATCTCATCGGTTTTTTTTAGCCATAAGTGCATCATCCTTTACCATGTGAACGGATCCGCCCCTCTACACACCAATTATGTCTTAACCTTTCAAAGTCAATACTTGTAAGAATTTAAATAAAGCAATAAAGCAATCATAACCACCAATTATTATTGCTGACTCCCGGTAAGGCTAACGAGCAGTTTGCTTAATGTTTGGTTCTCGGTTTCATCACGGTGCAATAAGCATGATGATTAACATAGTTACTTACACAGTTACACGGCCCAAAACCGTCCCACCAAAAACATTTTGTACAGTGTTAAAATATATAAAGAAAGAAAAAAAAAACTGCAAACATAGTCGCATACAAAAACTAAAACCAGTCCTATCAAAGTTTAAGTATACAAGAATAAAATCGAGGATACACGCCTGTTCTTCATAAACTTCTTTGTGTATTACAGGTACCGTTTCTTCTTATTCTACCGGACAAAAGAGAAGACTCAGTTGAATGACGATCGTCGCCTCAACAAACGTCCCACTGAGTTTCAAGCTGATAAAGTGTTGCAACAAGTTCAACTTTACTAACGTTGGGCAAGACGCGACCCTATTCCAGTTTGAAACCAAGTTAAGATCAATTCAGGCTTAATTCTTATTGAATTGTGAAAAGCTATTTAGTACTTTGAGCATGTTTGGACTAGTTGTGCATGCTTCTAAATTGAATTTATGCAACAATAAAAATTACTTTTAAATACGTAGACCAGCAAAAACAGTTTGCTGTTATAATCACTATCACTTCTCAAATGGAACCCAAGAAGTTATATTTTGTATATATCACTGATATGCTGTGTATTATTGATAAGTTCATATATATTTTGATGGTAGTGGAGGTTATAATTTTTTTTTATGTTTTTTTAGAAATAAAAAAGAATAGAAATATTTGAAATACTAATTTTTAGGACGAGTTAAAGAAACTGATGTATCATTGGCATTCTCTGTTCGAGCACCGGATGCTAGAGCGAACTTTGACCCGTTTTGCAATGAACATAATATCATCAGGGGATATTATGCAACATATCGCCTTTGTACGATTATGGAATGTTGGTGGTGTCAGGTTGGTTGGTCAACCCCTCAACATGTTATTAACCCAAACACTTAAGTTTAGCTGTTAGTACTAATTATAGATTAGATAGGTTATATAGGAGTTGAGAAACATCTTAAATTTCTCTATCCTTATTAGATACATGATATGGCTAAATTATGATTGGTAGTTTGATATATATCAGGATGGATAAATTCAGTGACCTATCGTCCGAATGTGAAAATATTACAAGATAAAATTGAGTCAATATCAATTAGTAGTATGGAAAGTGTTTGTGGTGATCAGTTTAGCGTTATCAAAGGTATCTTTATTCCTACTTCTACTTTTAAGTTTATGATCGTAATACTTTTCTCATGAATTACTTAAGCATCTCTTAGCGGGGAACACACATACCGAAGGCCTTGATTAGTAGATTATCGTGAAAGTTTAGTTTTTCTAACCATAGTTCCATAAAGTTTACTCATATACTCTGTATATATCATTAAATTAATTTTAATCAATGAATCATCACAGTGTTGAATGAAATCTATGCGGTCACCGGGTCAGCCAAGTCAAGTTATCGGGTAACAGGATCGGTTGTCGGGTCAACTCGATCGAGCATCGGGTCACGGGTTCATCGTTAACGGTTCGTTCAGATAAAAAAAATACAACCTCGCCCATTAACCACAAATAAACCTTAATTAAGCGTAAACTATAACTAAAATTTACTAAAAGTTAAATTACAAATTCAAGAAACTAAAAACTCACGAACCATAAATCCTCAAAAACAAGAAAAAACACGACCCCGCCCGTTGGGCGGGTTACGACGCTAGTATATATATATATATATATATATATATATATATATATATATATATATATATATATATATATATATATATATATATATATATATATATATATATATATATATATATATATATATATATATATATATATATATATATATATATATATATATATATATATATATATATATATATATATATATATATATATATATATATATATATATATATATTTATATATATATGTGTGTATATATATATATATGTACACACACACACACACACACACACACACACACATATATATATATATATATATATATAATGTAACAAACTTATTCATAACGTTAACGTATGCAAATATAATTAACTCATATTATTCTTAAATAAATAAAATAACTTAAACTACGTTATTTTTGTCTAATCTATGCTATATTATTAAAATATTAATGCCATAATGATGAGACTGCTTTTATACATGGTCTCATCGTCCAAATCGGCCTTTAATTGCATAAAATATCATAAAATATGCCAAATATATGCTCGTGTTTGTTACTTGTGTATTTTTAGGTACGGATATTGAGGAATTGGCAAAAGATCACAAGAATCATTCAAAAACGAACACGGGAAACGAAGCCGCACAATGAACCGGGCCCAAGTTTGGAATTTTGCAAAAAGACCCTTGAAGAATTGAAGATTGGCAAGAATGGTCCCTCATCTTTGAAGAACTTGTCACAATTGACCCTCCATTTGTCAATTGTACAAGTATGGTCCTTATTGTTTGAAGATATTACAAGACCAGCCCTTGAAATATGAAGAATATACATTTAATGCCCTTGGAAAAAGCTTTGGAAGTTTATGTGCCATATTTGACAACTTGGCCAAAGTTGTCATGTGAAAAACAAGCACTGATGGGATTTTAAAACAAAGTGAAAGAATGGTGCAAACTTGGGGACCTGTCGTGCCAAACCACCAAACCTTGCCACCCATTCAGGATGTGACACGTCATAAAACCCACCCACCAACCCATAAACCCGACCCTACCCACATCCATACCCGGTTTTATTATTAAAACATGGTCAAACCCAAGTCAAAACCCACTTAACCCAACCATTCCCTCCTAAACACTAATTTAAAAAACAAATTAACCCAAAACAGATTAAACCTATCCCCTAATCCCCTAGAACCCTAAACCCACCCCAGATTAATTAACCCTCTAATCAAACGGTTATCCCCTCAAATGCTCCAGATTCCTGATTAACGTCCACCTCACCATAACCCACCTCACCCAACATTCCCACATGACCTCAGGGACCCACCCCGTACCTCCCCTGCTACATCCCTTTCACCCTAAAACCCACACCCGACCAGATAAACGTGTGGGATTGCTCTCCTTTGTCCCCAAGGCTCATCCAACGTCTATGATCAACATTTCCAAACTGGCATCTAGTACAAGCATCACATGGGGCATTTTTGACCCAAAAATCAGTCAAATCTTCAAGGGCATTTCAGGAATTCAAGCAACTAGGGTTTCATAGTCTAGATAGTTCTATTGTTAGCTATAAAAGGAGGATGAGCCTGTTCATTCTCCTTTGTTCCAGATTTTTCTCCAAAAAATTGTAATTCCTTTTTAAAGAAATTAAAGTTGGTGTTTTGATTCAAATATAATTCCTTTTAATGTTTTTTAAAAGTTTGGTATATCTTTGTTGAGAGAAATCTGAGTTCCATTTAAAACTTATTCAAACATTTGGTGTTTGAATTTTTCAGAAACATAGTTTCTGAATTTGGGAGATTATTGGTGAAAGTTGTTTCAAAGGTGTTGTGTTTAAAGAGTTTGAGTTATTTGGTGTTAAGGTTTGAAATAGAAACGTTTTTGGAAAGATTTTAAGAAAGAAAAAAAAAGATATAAACAGAATACATAAGTTTTGCTTGTTCTTTTATTTTTTTTTCTTCTTAGCAGGTTTAAGTGTGTTGCTTTTAAAGGTTCTGCATACACCCCAGTGTATAAGGAGGTGGATTAACATCCACAAGAGCCTTGGATGTGAGGCTCTAAGGTAAAATTCTTTTACCTTTTGAAATTTCAGAAAAATATGATGTTCATGTGATTTTGTTGAAAAATTTGTTAAGTGTTGTTAAGATTGTGAGAATCTGCTCTTTGGGTGTTATTATGCATGTTAGATGTTCATAGGATCAGTTTGAGTGAGTCTTAAAAGGTTTTGGTTTGAAAAATTTTGAAAACAGAATATAAAGGGGTGTTTGGATTTATGAATTAGACTGTGATTATGGCTAATTGGTGGACTTAAAAGCTGTTAGAGTTTGTCAATAGGGTAGTGTAAGGAATTGTGTTAGTTGTGTATCAGGTTGGTTCAAGTTTTGAAGTAAGTTAGTGTTTTAAAAAGTGAAAAAGCTTATAAAAATCTGGTGGCCATTTTTCTGCTTACTTTGTTCATGATTTGCTTTAAGACTTTGAAATCTGTTAAGTTTTAGGGTAATATAGGGTTGAAGTGTGTTTGTATGCTAGCCAATACTATTGTGTGCCAAATATAGGAGTTTGTAGATCACCTTTGTGCAAGTAACAAGCTTAAAGAACCACCAGACCTAGTAAAAGGATACCAGCAACTTGAATATGCTCTTGTATGCTATGTTTGTGGAGTTTTTGTGCTAAGTGTGCTTGTTTTCTGCTTATATTTGACTCCTTGTGCTCCAAAGAGCACAAGGGTGCCCTCTTGTCCAAAAAACATCACCAAGTAAGCATATCCAAGTCCTCTTGGAGGTTTTATCACCTGTGAAGAAAACAGTGAAAACAAGAAACCTGCTTGTGTTTTAATTTTGGAACTGGACACGTTTTCTTTACAATCTTGTTAATCTTGTGTAAAAGGGTGAATTGATTTGTGTTTCTAAGGTTACAAGTTTACTGTTTAAGTTTTTAAAAAAAAAAAAGGAATAAAAATTAAAAAGTCCACCCTGCCTGGACTCGAACACGCGACCCCTCGCTGGGGGACTAAGCGTGTTAACCAGTGATCTAGATGGACCTTTTACGTTAAGGTTTCATTTCAAGTGTTATTTAAGGTGTGTTTGAGTTTGCTTTTGTTTAATAAGCCGTAGCTTATTTGATTATTTTCAGCTTATTTATTAAGCATTTTAGGCTTATTTCATTTTTCCTAGGTTTTGATAAGCATTTTGGACTTTTCTGTTTTGGAAATTTATTTTTCCCATTATTTAATTAATTATTAGGATTATTTTTCTTTTAAAATTTAGAAAGTAATTTAAAAATAGTAAACAGTAATTTAAAAATACAAAAAAATAGTTTTTAGGTTTTAATTTATATTTTTGAGGTTTATATTCAATAAAGTTTTCAAAAACTTTAATTTTTAATTTTATGTGATTTTAAGTTTTTTATTAGACTTTGAAAATTAATATAAAATTAACTAAAAGGTTTTAGGAACTTTAATTTGCATTTTCTTCTTAGTTAGAATATTTAGGATTTTTGAGAATTTTTTAGAATTTATTTGAGAACTTTTTATTTTTT
This sequence comes from Glebionis coronaria, assembly GCA_025667525.1. Classification (NCBI taxonomy): domain Eukaryota; kingdom Viridiplantae; phylum Streptophyta; class Magnoliopsida; order Asterales; family Asteraceae; genus Glebionis; species Glebionis coronaria. The sequence continues at coordinate 34,761 of JANFOE010003188.1, read as the reverse complement.
GGAATTTTTTAATATTATTTTATTTATTAAAATTCACAGTTTTATTTTTAACTTTTTTTCATTTTTCCTAGATTTTAGACATTAAAATAGGAACTTTTTCACTTTCCAATTAATTTTTAGGCTTTTCAATTATTTTTTAGAATTAATTTAAGATTTAATAGATTTTAATAGTTTTTAGGAGTTTAAAAATAGTTTAAATTGGTTTTAAAATTTTTAAAAATAGTTTTTAGCTTAATTAGGTCATTTTTGAGGTTTACAAACTATTAAATCTTGTTTAGGGCTTTTTAATATTTAAAAGTGATTTTTAGGGCTTTAATTAGCATTAAAAAGTCATTGTTAAATTAATTAAAAGGTTTTGGCAAGTTTGGATTTTTTTTAAACTCTTAGAATTTTATTTTGGATTTTTAGTAATTTTTAGGAATTTTTAGGTTAAAATTTTAAATTTTGTGCTTTTTACGTTTCTACGTCGTAACTTTCTAGTAGTGTTTTTGCCTTATTTTTCTATTTTTTCGTCTTCGTCATTTTCTCTTCTCTTCTTCTTGTTAATAATCAAAAACATTAATCAATCATTCATTACACAACGCACTAGCCTCCTCGAGAACGATCCCCACTTCATTTGGGTCATAACTTGTGGTTTTCCTAAACCGCTCGTTAATACTTACCACTATTTGTGTTGCTTTGTTTTTCCTAAAATAAAGTATATACAAAATCATTACATCACATTTTTGGCGCCGCTGCCGGGGAGGCGTGTTGTGTTTTGATTGAACATTGTTGTTTTCTATACTAACCATAATAGTAATTGTATTAATAGCACTCTATTAATACGTATTATCGTTTTTCGGTTTTTGTGTGAATACTATTACTATATTGTATACGTAGAACAATAAATACACAAGTACTCCAAATACGTGAGCAATCACAACCTTGATTCGGGATTTCATCACTCGATCATTGTATTCGAATCTCAAACCAAAGAAAAAGGCAAAAATAGATAAATACTTTCGTGAAGCTTAATCTTGATACTACAAACTATAAGGTGGGTATAAGGCGGTTGTATTTCACAACCTAAAGGAAAAAGGCTCTTAAGTGCTTCGCGCCGCCTCGTTTCCTCCGCTTGCTTGTGCGTATTTGATTTTGAGAGTGAATCGAGGGTTTTGCCGCCCAAAGTATTATTACATATCATATATATTTTCTTGGTTTCTATTTGATTAAACCCTCTTGAACGATTTGGTGTTCCACCATCGTTCTAAAGTCATTGAAGGCGTTCACTCCACGTGATCGTTTTCATTCCTTGAGGCCTTTTTAATCAAGAGATTTGACTGAGGAGGAGATTTGTGGACTCATTGTCTACTTAATACATTCACCAAATTCCAAAAAGTTAATACAATCAAAAACCACAAAAAAATTGAAAAACACAAAATACCAAAAAGAATCTTCTTTGCTCGTCTCCACGTTGTACGTGACGTTTATGCTCACTCGTAATCAAGCAAAACGTGCACGTAGACGCAAGAATAAAACTCCTACTAAAACTCATTCTAGTGAGGAGTCTCCAAGTGAGGAACCTATTGTAGAACAAGAAGCTATCATGGCTAATCGTACTATGATGGAGTTGCTTCAAGCACCCACCGAGGGTTTTGGAGAGGCCATTGTGATTCCCGCCATCCTTGCGGAGAACTTTGAGATCAAGACGGGTTTAATGTCTATGCTTCAAGCAAACAAGTTTCGCGGTCACGAAAAAGACAACCCACATTATCACATTAGGCAATTTAATCGTCTTACCGCGACAAGCAAGTTTAAGGATGTACCACACGATGCCATTAAGATGATGTTGTTTCCTTACTCGTTAGATGGACCCGCCAAGATATGGCTTGAGAAAGAACCGCCGAATTCGATTTTGACATGGGCCGATCTCGTGTCTAAATTTGTGAATCAATTTTTTCCACCATCTAAGACAACACATTTGAAAAACGAGATTTCACGTTTTACACAAAGACCAAATGAAAGTTTTTCAATGGCTTGGGAAAGGTTTAAAGAAATGTTACATGAATGTCCACACCATGATTTTTCCGAATTGCATCAAATTGACACTTTTTATAATGGGCTTAATGAACATGAACGAGATTATTTAAATGTCGCCGCGGGTGGTAATTTTTTGTGCAAAACGACCGAGGAGGCTTTGAAAATCATAGAAAATAGGTCTAAGGTCTATAGCCCTCGTAACACACCGAGTGTTGCCAATTTGGGCTCGTCATCATCTCGTTCCATTAATGCCTTGCAAGATGAGGCAAATGAGGAGAATCGGTTTTTCGATAGGTTTTCGACTCTTATGTCTCATTGGAAAGCTCAAGAAGCTTCAAATTCCGCTTCGGTTAAAGCGATTGCTAAGAGTTGTATTTAATGTGGTGGAGCTCATGATTTTTCCGAGTGCATTACCGCGGATGGTAACACTTCGAATGCTTATGTAGCCACGGGAACTTATAACCAAATCGGTCAAGGTTCCCGCCAAAATCAAGCTCCACAAAATCAAAATGCTAATAACTATCGAAACAACAATCAAGGTGGAAATTACCAAGGAAATCAAAGGAATTATAACAAGGGTAATTATCAAAGTGGAAATGGGCAAATTTCAAACCAAAACCAAAACCGTGATTTTCAAACTCCTACTCAAGGTTTTCAAAATGCTCACACTAAAAATTTGCAAGGAGAATTTTTAGATTATGCTAAGGCTAATGATGCTAAGTTTGATAACATGCAACGTGAGATGATTAGCTTAAGGTCCGAATTGAAAAACGAGCTAAAAAACGAACTTGCTAATGAACTTAAAACTCATGCTAATAAAATGGAAGGAAATGTCACACGACTCCAACAAAATCAACAAAAAATGGAGCAAGGACAACATGAGATTAAGCAAGAGTTGTTAAAAGCGGATGCTAGGCAATCTAAGTTTGAAGACCGTATGGCTAAGATGTTTGAAGCTATCATGTGTAAGCCCTCTTCTTCGGGTAGTCTTCCTAGTGATACCATCGTGAACCCGAAAGGAGAGTTGAAGGTTATTACTACTCGTAGTGGTAAAACTTTCAAAGAACCCATTTCTCGTCCAAGTACTTCTATGGAGAAGGAAAAAGAGAAAGAACCCGAGGTTGTGGTTGAAAAGGAGCAAATTGCAATCCCACGAAGTACCGCTCAAACCACACCTACGGTTGAACCTACACCAATCATGGAACCCGAGATTCCAAGGCCGATGCCTATGCCTAATTTGCCCCAACCCACACCACCTTTACCCTACCCATCAAGACGAGACAAGGAAAAGGCACAAGAACGAAATAATTATCAATTTGAACTTTTTATGAAAATGTTTCGTGACTTGCATTTCAATATAAGTTTTGCCGACGCCTTAGTCATGATGCCTCGATTTGCCGCGAACTTCAAAAGTATGTTGAATAACAAAGAAAAATTGCAAAAATCGTCTAGTTGTTCTTCGGTTTTTCTAAGCCGCATACCTCAAAAAGTCGGTGATCCTGGAAAGTTTTTAATCCCATGTGCTATCCAAGACATGGAAGAATGCTACGCCTTGGCCGATCTTGGCGCTAGTATTAATTTGATGCCTCTTGAGATTTTTAAATCGCTCAATCTTCCAAATCTCACTCCTTCAAGAATGTCAATCGAAATGGCCGATCATTCTACGATTCTAGCTTGTGGAGTTGCCGTGGACGTCTTTGTGAAAGTTGGGAAATTCTATTATCCCGTGGACTTCATTGTTGTTGATATTCCCATCGATCCTAAAGTTCCATTAATTTTAGGTCGATATTTTTTGGATACCTCGAGAGCACTTATCGATGTGCATGCTAGAAAAATCACTCTTCGTTTCAATGAGGAAGAACTCGTCATTAATGCAACCCAAAACTCCACTCTTTCTCATGTTTATTCTATCACATCTTTGTACAATGTCAATCCCATCAAAAGCATTTGCAAAAAGATTTCCAATAGAGTTTTAGGAGTTGTTGAGAAAAATGAAGTTCCGTCCCCTCCGTCGATGGAGGTTAAGAGTGTTAAGCCTATGATTCCAATCTCGAGTGAATCTTCGGATGATGAATACGTTGATCCCGATGGGGAGGTTTTCTTTGTTGACAAAAGATTTGAAAACTTGCCACCACCCAAACCAAAAAGATTTCAAAATGTGAGAATTTTTAGTGTGACTAACATTGTTTTAGATACACCAAATATTTTTGACATAATTAAATCGGGTTTTCACAAGGAGAGTGTAAAAGATGCAAAAGGAAAGGATTTTGAATCTAATTTAAAAGATTTTTCTACAATTCTAACTCCGTCATCACCGCGTTTATTGAGTACTACAAGCTCGTCTTCTCCTTTTGACGATGCTTTGTGTGGACTTAGTGCGGGGGAAGCCCCTTATGTTCCCTCCCCTTTCTCCACCGAGGACGAGATATTTGATCCTGGAATTGCTTATATAGGGAAATCTCGGTCTTCCACCGATGCAATAAATGGAAAATCTTTTCATTTGATTGGTGCGAGTCTACCTCGAGTAGCTCAATGTTTTGCCTTACCCATTGTCCCACCCTTCTATTTCTTCTCTCCTATTTTCTTCTATCCCATTGGGATTTGTGTTGAAGAAGCGTTGTTTCGTCTTTCATCCGAAAACGAAGACGCTATCTTTGACCCCGGTATACGTTTATCGGATTTTTAAAGTACTCCACGTGCTTTTGGGCCTTGTTTATCATGTAAGCCCCACCAAAAATTGACCATACCATGATTATCCCTAAATGATCACATTTATGGGGATTCGAGTCGAGCTTTTGACTCGGTTATCAAAAACAAGGTGCCTCGTGGGGGAGACCCATGCTTATCCATGTACATATTATTGCTTTCTAATTTAGTTTAATGTGAGGGGATTTGTGCCCTTCCAACCTTTGTTCCGTGGTTGTTTGTGAATTGTGTCTTTTAGATCATGATCTTCACGATTGGAGCCTCTCGTGTTCGTTTCATGGGAGCACTCGATCGTTTGCTTTGGAGGCCTTTCCCAATATCCAAATGATATATCCTTTTATGTCCTAACCTTAGGTTTTTAGCACACTTCATAAACGGCTATTTACTTATTGGTTACACCCTTTCCATGCTAGATTAGGCATTCGACTACGTCTCTAGTATGGGGGTGTTTGCACCCCTAGACTCAAAACATTGAGGACAATGTTTAACTTTAGTATGGGGGGGTGAATAGATACTTGCCTTGCCTAACCTTCATGCTTTCCAAAGTTTATCGTTTTGTTATCGTTTTCTTGCAAATAAGGCTAAAAATGGCCAAATTTTAAAATTTTTCTCATGTTTATAAGTGTAGGATGGCGAGAATAAGAGTAATTTTTTACTCGACCGTGCGTGTTGAGCACTTAGCTTTGATTCATTAACTACACATAGGCTAAGTCTCTTAAATGAGGACGAGAAATGATAGAGTTAATTATAAGATACTATGCTAAACGTAGAGTACTCGTATTCTTTCAAAAACTCATGTGTTCTCGTTGTTTGCTTATTCTCCCTTCGCATGTAAATATTTTTTGCTTAATAAATATTGATTTAGCGGTTTAGTTTTGATTGTTGGGTTTCTAGTCTTTTCTAGTAGCTTCCGTGTAATTAAATTGGGAAGACATTAAGGTATCGCCAGCGTCACGGTTTTGAAGTATTGGCACCCGAATAATCGAAAGCTTCACCTAATAATAAGATTTCAAGTGCTCACCAAAATCTAGCAAACAATTTGAAGCCCCACAAGGCCAAAAATCTATGCAAAATTGAAAGTGAATCAAGCCTTAATCTTCGAAGCTTTAAAGATCCAAAATTCGCTTTAGCGTGAGGATATACGTCTTTGGCTAATAAAACCACCGATGATGGCGGATAATAAAAGGCAAGGCAAGACCAAAGTCATAATAAAAGCTTCATGGCGAAGTTGAATAAAAGATGGAGGTAAACCAAAGATAATAAGGTCCTTCCGTTAGGGGGCGTATAAAAGTCTTGGTAATAAGTCTCATGTTCAAAACCGTTATAAAACCGTGTTTATCGATTCTTCTTGTCAACTTAATTTTTTAACATCGTTGTCTATTAGGAGGGATTATTGATTTGATGGTCTTAGTTACACCGTTAGGACTCTATTTTTAGACCTAAATCTCTATTATCGCATAAGTCAATGATGTATCCTCGTGATCATTAAGATAAAATAAAATATAAGAGATACAACTTAGGAATAATGGAAGAATAAGTACGTGATTAGGGCATGTGAGTAGTGTTAGCATTACTAACTTATAATGACAATGATCTCGTTGCACGCTTGGCATGGAATTAAGGTGAAAATCGAGGACGACGAAATTATTTCTAACGAAGCATTCACGAGTTCTTGTTCTATGAACCTAAACGTCCCATTTTGCGATGAAAATCATACATTATGTCTAAAACGCAAGTAGTAGCAATAGTAGAGTAGCTAGTTTACCATTTCAATAAAAGTGAATAAAAATGAATTTTGGAGATGCTTTGATACTTTATTCTAGCATTGCGTGAGGGCACGGCAATGGTTTAGTATGGGGGAGTGATGAGACTGCTTTTATACATGGTCTCATCGTCCAAATCGGCCTTTAATTGCATAAAATATCATAAAATATGCCAAATATATGCTCGTGTTTGTTACTTGTGTATTTTTAGGTACGGATATTGAGGAATTGGCAAAAGATCACAAGAATCATTCAAAAACGAACACGGGAAACGAAGCCGCACAATGAACCGGGCCCAAGTTTGGAATTTTGCAAAAAGACCCTTGAAGAATTGAAGATTGGCAAGAATGGTCCCTCATCTTTGAAGAACTTGTCACAATTGACCCTCCATTTGTCAATTGTATAAGTATGGTCCTTATTGTTTGAAGATATTACAAGACCAGCCCTTGAAATATGAAGAATATACATTTAATGCCCTTGGAAAAAGCTTTGGAAGTTTATGTGCCATATTTGACAACTTGGCCAAAGTTGTCATGTGAAAAACAAGCACTGATGGGATTTTAAAACAAAGTGAAAGAATGGTGCAAACTTGGGGACCTGTCCTGCCAAACCACCAAACCTTCCCACCCATTCAGGATGTGACACGTCATAAAACCCACCCACCAACCCATAAACCCGACCCTACCCACATCCATACCCGGTTTTATTATTAAAACATGGTCAAACCCAAGTCAAAACCCACTTAACCCAACCATTCCCTCCTAAACACTAATTTAAAAAACAAATTAACCCAAAACAGATTAAACCTATCCCCTAATCCCCTAGAACCCTAAACCCACCCCAGATTAATTAACCCTCTAATCAAAGGGTTATCCCCTCAAATGCTCCAGATTCCTGATTAATGTCCACCTCACCATAACCCACCTCACCCAACATTCCCACATGACCTCAGGGACCCACCCCGTACCTCCCCTGCTACATCCCTTTCACCCTAAAACCCACACCCGACCAGATAAATGTGTGGGATTGCTCTCCTTTGTCCCCAAGGCTCATCCAACGTCTATGATCAACATTTCCAAACTGGCATCCAGTACAAGCATCACATGGGGCGTTTTTGACCCAAAAATCAGTCAAATCTTCAAGGGCATTTCAGGAATTCAAGCAACTAGGGTTTCATAGTCTAGATAGTTCTATTGTTAGCTATAAAAGGAGGATGAGCCTGTTCATTCTCCTTTGTTCCAGATTTTTCTCCAAAAAGTTGTAATTCCTTTTTAAAGAAATTAAAGTTGGTGTTTTGATTCAAATATAATTCCTTTTAATGTTTTTTAAAAGTTTGGTATATCTTTGTTGAGAGAAATCTAAGTTCCATTTAAAACTTATTCAAACATTTGGTGTTTGAATTTTTTAGAAACATAGTTTCTGAATTTGGGAGATTATTGGTGAAAGTTGTTTCAAAGGTGTTGTGTTTAAAGAGTTTGAGTTATTTGGTGTTAAGGTTTGAAATAGAAACGTTTTTGGAAAGATTTTAAGAAAGAAAAAAAAAAGATATAAACAGAATACATAAGTTTTGCTTGTTCTTTTATTTTTTTTTCTTCTTAGCAGGTTTAAGTGTGTTGCTGTTAAAGGTTCTGTATACACCCCAGTGTATAAGGAGGTGGATTAACATCCACAAGAGCCTTGGATGTGAGGCTCTAAGGTAAAATTCTTTTACCTTTTGAAATTTCAGAAAAATATGATGTTCATGTGATTTTGTTGAAAAATTTGTTAAGTGTTGTTAAGATTGTGAGAATCTGCTCTTTGGGTGTTATTATGCATGTTAGATGTTCATAGGATCAGTTTGAGTGAGTCTTAAAAGGTTTTGGTTTGAAAAATTTTGGAAACAGAATATAAAGGGGTGTTTGGATTTATGAATTAGACTGTGATTGTGGCTAATTGGTGGACTTAAAAGCTGTTAGAGTTTGTCAATAGGGTAGTGTAAGGAATTGTGTTAGTTGTGTATCAGGTTGGTTCAAGTTTTGAAGTAAGTTAGTGTTTTAAAAAGTGAAAAAGCTTATAAAAATCTGGTGGCCATTTTTCTGCTTACTTTGTTCATGATTTGCTTTAAGACTTTGAAATCTGTTAAGTTTTAGGGTAATATAGGGTTGAAGTGTGTTTGTATGCTAGCCAATACTATTGTGTGCCAAATATAGGAGTTTGTAGATCACCTTTGTGCAAGTAACAAGCTTAAAGAACCACCAGACCTAGTAAAAGGATACCAGCAACTTGAATATGCTCTTGTGTGCTATGTTTGTGGAGTTTTTGTGCTAAGTGTGCTTGTTTTCTGCTTATATTTGACTCCTTGTGCTCCAAAGAGCACAAGGGTGCCCTCTTGTCCAAAAAACATCACCAAGTAAGCATATCCAAGTCCTCTTGGAGGTTTTATCACCTGTGAAGAAAACAGTGAAAACAAGAAACCTGCTTGTGTTTTAATTTTGGAACTGGACACGTTTTCTTTACAATCTTGTTAAATCTTGTGTAAAAGGGTGAATTGATTTGTGTTTATAAGGTTACAAGTTTACTGTTTAAGTTTTAAAAAGAAAAAAAAAAGGAATAAAAATTAAAAAGTCCACCCTGCCTGGACTCGAACACACGACCCCTCGCTGGGGGACTAAGCGTGTTAACCAGTGATCTAGATGGACCTTTTACGTTAAGGTTTCATTTAAAGTGTTATTTAAGGTGTGTTTGAGTTTGCTTTTGTTTAATAAGCCGTAGCTTATTTGATTATTTTCAGCTTATTTATTAAGCATTTTAGGCTTATTTCATTTTTCCTAGGTTTTGATAAGCATTTTGGACTTTTCTGTTTTGGAAATTTATTTTTCCCATTATTTAATTAATTATTAGGATTATTTTTCTTTTAAAATTTAGAAAGTAATTTAAAAATAGTAAACAGTAATTTAAAAATACAAAAAAATAGTTTTTAGGTTTTAATTTATATTTTTGAGGTTTACATTCAATAAAGTTTTCAAAAACTTTAATTTTTAATTTTATGTGATTTTAAGTTTTTTATTAGACTTTGAAAATTAATATAAAATTAACTAAAAGGTTTTAGGAACTTTAATTTGCATTTTCTTCTTAGTTAGAATATTTAGGATTTTTGAGAATTTTTTAGAATTTATTTGAGAACTTTTTATTTTTTGGAATTTTTTAATATTATTTTATTCATTAAAATTCAAAGTTTTATTTTTAACTTTTTTTCATTTTTCCTAGATTCTAGACATTAAAATAGGAACTTTTTCACTTTCTAATTAATTTTTAGGCTTTTCAATTATTTTTTAGAATTAATTTAAGATTTAATAGATTTTAATAGTTTTTAGGAGTTTAAAAATAGTTTAAATTGGTTTTAAAATTTTTAAAAATAGTTTTTAGCTTAATTAGGTCATTTTTGAGGTTTACAAACTATTAAATCTTGTTTAGGGCTTTTTAATATTTAAAAGTGATTTTTAGGGCTTTAATTAGCATTAAAAAGTCATTGTTAAATTAATTAAAAGGTTTTGGCAAGTTTGGATTTTTTATAAACTCTTAGAATTTTATTGTGGATTTTTAGTAATTTTTAGGAATTTTTAGGTTAAAATTTTAAATTTTGTGCTTTTTACGTTTCTACGTCGTAACTTTCTAGTAGTGTTTTTGCCTTATTTTTCTATTTTTTCGTCTTCGTCATTTTCTCTTCTCTTCTTCTTGTTAATAATCAAAAACATTAATCAATCATTCATTACACAACGCACTAGCCTCCTCGAGAACGATCCCCACTTCATTTGGGTCATAACTTGTGGTTTTCCTAAACCGCTCGTTAATACTTACCACTATTTGTGTTGCTTTGTTTTTCCTAAAATAAAGTATATACAAAATCATTACATCACATAACTAACACTACATATACTAAACTTCTAATACAAACACACATAAGTTTAATTTTCATTAAAAATATATAGACTTAAAGCTAGCCCGTCCACCGGACGGGTCTAAAGACTAGTATATATATATATATATATATATATATATATATATATATATATATATATATATATATATATATATATATATATATATATATATATATATATATATATATATATATATATATATATATATATATATATATATATATATATATATATATATATATATATATATATATATATATATATATATATATATATATATATATATATATATATATATATATATATATATATATATATATATACATATATATATATATATACATATATATATATATATATATATATATATATATATATATATATATATATATATATATATATATATATATATATATACATATATATATATATATATACATATATATATATATATATATATATATACATATATATATATATACATATATATATATATACATATATATATATATATATATATATATATATATATATATATATATATATATATATATATATATATATATATATATATATATATATATATATATATATATATATATATATATATATATATATATATATATATATATATATATATATATATATATATATATATATATAGAGTCAGGATCAAATGAGAAGAAACCTTAAAATAAGAAGGATAAGAAGAAACTATAACATCATATTCGAGATATATCCACTTAAATTAGATGCATTTTTATAATCTTAGATGCATTATAATACATCATAACGTGTTATATAGCTTTTAATTAGATGCATATACATATATTAGATGCATTTTATGATTTATCTATATTTTTGTTCCTCTGCACGTGCGAAAATCATGAAAATCAATTTACACCATCTACACATCAAATTAACTTCCGAAACTCAAGATAGTGCATCTACATGAATATAAATGCATCTAATGCAAGTCGTTGCATCTCAAATGTGTGGTTTTAGTTTCTTCTCACCACTTCTTATTTTAAGTTTCTTCTCATTGGATCCTTACTCTATATATATATATATATATATATATATATATATATATATATATATATATATATATATATATATATATATATATATATATATATATATGTATATATGTATGTATATGTATATGTATATGTATATGTATATGTATATGTATATGTATATGTATATGTATATGTATATGTATATGTATATGTATATGTATATGTATATGTATATGTATATGTATATGTATATGTATATATATATATATATATATATATATATATATATATATATATATATATATATATATATATATATATATATATATATATATATATATATATATATATATATATATATATATATATATATATATATATATATATATATATATATTTATATATATATATATATACATATATATACATATATCTTTACATTATATATAAGAGGAGGGATATGCCACATAAGCAGCCATAAATCCACGTCAGCATTTTAGAGCCGCCCAATCTTAATTTAAAAAGGTTAGGCAGTTAAAAGGATTCGAACTTGCGTCTATTATACCAGAAACAAACTACTAATCAAGTGAAGCAAGCTGAATGTTATGCTTAACAATCCAAAACAAAACTTATATAATCACGTAACTGCCTATTTTTCATTAATCACATTCCCCAAATCCAAGCTTCCAGTTTATTTACCAAGCCCATATAATTTACCACGGCAAAAAAAAACCACAACGCATCATTATCTTCAAAAACCTGATTTCATAAACCCTAATTTGTTTTAAAAAGCTATTTTTTTATCATATGGTGCATCGATTATATTACTGATTTTTATTGGCTGGTTTTTGTTTATAGGTTGATTCAGTTGATGTTGGTGACATCCGTTCCCCACCATTGCTTTATGTGATGTCGATTCTCCCATGATACATACACAAGGGGAAGAACAACATGGAATATTTTTTGGCTTCTTGCTATGGGTGTTATGGTTATGACTGGGGATAACAAGGTAATTAGCCTTTTCTCTGCCTCCAAAATTGTAAGTGATATGCTTATATGATCACTATAGTTTTATTTTGAATCAATAATTCGAATCGATTAGATGTTCTTAGTCAGTTTGTACGTGATAGAGTATGATCGTGCATTGTATGGGTGTAGCTGGATCCTGGAGGTCTGAAAGCAATTGTTAATTAAAAGCAATTAAAAGTTAAAACGTGATGGTTGCACCCCATAATTAATCAGTTTGGGTATCTGTTGTGTTATTAACCAGGAATACCCTATACATGATCTTCCACCATTAGCATCCGATCAGATCCTCAAACTAAATCAACTCACGGTGCTCACACTAGCTGAGACAAACAAGGTAAATGCTCCATTTAATTAGTCAACTATTACTTAACATCAGTTAATACACTTATTTTAAATGATTTAATTAGTTCAATCATTAGAGCACAACTTGATCTGTTTATAGACGTTTGACTAATATTTCATTATGCGAGAAGTGCTAAGTAAATTATCTGTTATTTTGACATCCACCTTCAAAATGTTGAATCTTAAGTATTATTTCTCTACGTATCTTTCGTACAATTATTAAAACTGATCCACCGGTAAGCTGGCAGATTGATACTTACTCATCGTTTTAAAGAAAAGCAAATAATTTTTTAGTCATTGCAGATTAAAGAGAACACTTCGGTTGAGCACTCGGGTGAGTCTTTTGATTTTGATGCACACGTGACAGAGACGAATTTCTTAGAGGTGAGAAAGACACATAATAAGTTCACAAGGATGGGTATACAGATACCAAAACTGGTTCGACATCGTTAAACCGTGAAGAAAATTCGATTTGGTTGGATGATTACAAGGGCTCATCATCATATGGTGCAGAATTACCTTCCAGTTTCGTGGAGGAAAGGCAAGAGCATTCTGATTTTCATCTTGCTGAAAAGCTGCAACGCGAGGTCGAAGCTGGGCATACTTACATTAGTGATCTACCGGTGATGGATAGGTATTTTCATATTATTTAGAATCTTCTATAAACAGAAAACCATCAATGCTTCTAAAATTTTGGTGCAAGGTAATCCTCTGTTAACTGGAATATCAAGATTTTAATCCCTATATCAAAATAATGTCAACATATTGAATGTTTCTGATTCTGCTGCCATGCTAGTCATTGATTTTATGAATTATAATAAATAAGGTTGACCACACACACCTCTCTTAAAGATATTTTAAGTTGTGTGGTTTTTAATAGGATTTACATTTGAATTAGTTGTAATGATTTTTGAATTCTAAATCCCTATGGTTTATGTTTATTGTGTAGGCAAGATTTTGTATGTGAATATAATTCACCAACGGAGGTATCTTGGCTAGACAATATGATCCCAATTGGGGTTGCAGCCAACGCCGGTGTTTGGTTTCAGTTCTACATTTGCAAACTGAGCTTCATGGGAATGATAAAATGTAGGATTTTTTTACCGCTTTTTGTGTGTGTCTGATGGTCAGCATGTCGGGATTCAGATGTGTTTGTTCTGTGCGGCTGTTACAAAATCGGTTATATGTAGAGACTATTTGCAAGAAGACTCGTTAGCTACTGATTTTGTATTACCAAAATCCTTGGATGGATAGAATATATCTAGTTACAATGCACATGCCACAGGGTGAAAGTAACTCAAATGTTGGGTAATGTCGGATTGATTTCATACACTATTATCTGTTGTCCGGTTTTATTTATTGTTGTTTTCCTGATATCTATGCCTTACTTTCTAAATTTCACAGGTTTTGTACATCCCTTGGTTACTCCAACTTATACAAAATCAGGTGAACCTTCTAACATTAATATTATCGAAAAACGGAAGTTTGCACAAGGTGTTTGAAAGTTTTTGCATTTTTTATTATAAATGTTTTTAAGTTTTCAGTTGTGAGTTTTGTATGAAAGGTTACCAGCGGTTCCCTTATTTGTTTTTCCTTTTGACGTACGCCTGCAGCCCAGGGAGCTCAACCAGTCTGTGTCTGAAGTAGCCACCCGTCCTGAACTTTAGAGGGAGTGAGAGACTTAAAAATGCATGTTATCACTTAAAGTTCAAGTGCACAAGATTTTCAGTCAACTTCTTCTCATGATATGATGGTTTAATAACGCAAGCGTCGATGACAGAAAGCATGTTTGTTGGTTAGTACGTTCAATCAGACGCGCATTTAAAGTCGTCTTTTCCAGCTTATATTACATCCATGCATACAACTGACTTTCGGTTGGCAATTTATGGACAAACCCCAGGTCATTAATCTTTTTCCATTTTGTTTAAAGCGAAACTATGTTATTTTAGATGGCTTAATGATAAGAGCCATTCTTTTCTCTTCTCTAGGCCTGTCTAATGAAGTGCTACCCTGTGAAAGTTTTCCTCCTACCTCCTGCAAGCAACAACGGGAATCGAAAGACCCTTTTATAATCGGGAGTTGCTCATCAACTCCCGTTAAAGCTGTTGGTATGCCCAATTTTAAGCAGAACATAGGTATTTTGCCTCTTTTTCTCTTTTTTTAAAATCAATACTAAGAGTAGATATGTTATCCAGGCGTGTAATATTTTTCTTTGTGTTTTAGTTTTGGTCCTTCTAGGTTTAAAAACCATCGTTTTTTCCTCCTTCCATAGGGGGGTGGATGGTATGCCTCAGTTGTGGATCCTTGGCTTCAAACAGCAATAGAAGAAATCGGTTAGTAAGACATAAAATTACAACCACTAATAGACAACAAGATGGTCCTAGCAGAAATGTGACAAAGAGGCTTGCAATCAATCAGTCAGGTACGTCTAATATCGAACGCCAATCCTACGTATGTAATTCTACTTATAAATTCCTTCCTCCTGCCACTAGAATCCGTAAACCAAGTTGTGTAGGAACACCAGGTAAACAACATTCTTCAATTATGTGGTATTTGAGAGCTGGTATATTTCCCTTAGGATTTGTTTTTATTTTGTTGTAGGTCTTTCAACGTCACAGATCCAACAATGTTGTGGTAGCAGGAACGTGAATACTACACGTACGAGTAGTCAGTCAGGTTTGCCTATTGTAGGGTGATATTTTAACATTAGCCTTTTAGTTTATTTTATACTCGGTCCGGTCGGTCCGGTTTATTCCGGTTTTTGGTCCGGTCCGGTCGATGGTCCGATATGCTCAGCCCTAAATGACACTAATTTCCTCAACTTTTTACCATCATATATATGGAATGAACCCAACCCAACTCATTATAAATAATTAACTTAAATCAACCCAAACAGGACATGCTGTCACCTTTTAGTAACTCGCATCTAGATATGGCAAATGAAAATTTTGGCTGGTATTTCAAGCAAACATCATGTAGATGCACTGCACATGCACACCCATTAGTTTATTTGATGTTTTGGGTTTGATCCTAGGTGCTTTGTTTGATGCTCATTTTTTTATTATATAAAATACGTGGCATCAGATGTGCCTTCCAACTTCTTCCCTTCGCTTTCTTCTGAGTTCTAATGATTCATCATGGTTGTTACATTAGAACACAAACGTTAGTCCTCTAGCATCTGTAGGCCTCAGGTTCAGTTAGGTTTGGCTTTCGGTTAGCATCATAAACTAAACGTATTCATAGATCCAACACTAGCCCAAACAGAACCGTAAAAGTGTTCAAATTGAACGAAGACGCACTAACAAGTTCAGTGCAGTTTGATGTTAGGGTGTGCATCTTTTTAGACATCGATTTAATTGATTGTATGAAAGGATGCAAGGATTGAGTACCAGCACTACAAAGGTAATGATTGTTTTCTACAACACTTTTACAAGCCTACAAGATATTCTATGTACCTAACTTGACATACCGTTATAATGTTGTCTAAAACCTCGACGGTATAGTTCATTATATGAGAAAAATCTATGTTAGAAATCTATGTTAGAGTTGACTATATAGTTTGTAATAATATCCAGTAACATGATCAGTTTTACAGAGTGAAGTATCAAATCCAAACACGCTTAAAAACATAGACATGGAAGTTTGTTTGAATAACCTACCAGACTTGTAACTTTGTTAAAATACATTATAGTGGCTTATTTAATATGTCGCTTTATAACAGATGAAGTCAGCTCAGACGTCTCAAAAGAAGATACATCAGCGAGAATTGTATCGATCATTTACTTGAAGCATTGGAGAATTTTACATTAATGGAGGAACCGAGCTTTGATCATTTGAATATTTAAGAAAAAGCTATCCAAACACAAGGATGTGGCTGCCTCATGCTAAAAACACTAAAACTCACTTATATATCCTACTAACGACGATGCTCTGGGATTAGCTATTCTAGAAAACTTACCCGGATTGAGGCATATTCAACTCAATTGGTGAAAGTTAATCAATACTGGGTTGCGGGCAATTCTTGATAGATGTTCATCTTGAAGTACAAGACTTGCTGTAACACCCGTGAAAGTGCCGTATGATGCTAAGTTATTATCTCAAGAGCTGTTCAGTATGAGCATCTCTCGTAAGTTGAGGCTCACTTGTGGATGTGATATCCCGAGCCCAACGTCATTTATTTAATCCTATTTTACGTATATTTTTGAAATTTTTAAGAATTTTTATCGTGGAATTATTTGACGGTTTAAGTTGAAACCAACGTTTACGGTCGTAATTTAACGTTTGACGATTTAAGAAGAACCGATAACGACTACGATACCGACGGATGCCCAAAATTTACCTTTTATTATCGATTGATCGATATTTGAGTTTTTCGAGATTTTATTCTTATTACGTGTTAAGTCGAGTCGGAACCATGTGTATATTCATTTTGTGTGCGTTTGAACCATTTAAAAGTAATTTTGAGTGTTCGGGGCGACCCCCGACTTCCGTAAAGTTTTAAGTCGACTAATAAGTCGTTTCCCGCAAACATTGGAGTCGTTTATAAGTGAGGACAAAAGAATAACTAAATTGCAAGAAAGGCCCCTCCCCTTTTTACAAAAAGATAGAAAAGAAAACACACATCACAAAAACAAATCAAAAATTTTCTTCTCCTCTCTCCTTTTCCTCCATCACCGCCGGCCACCCTAACCACCATCACAAACCACCACAAAAAATTGATTTTGAGAAAAACTAATCAAAGACCCATGTTTCTTTCATCATTGTAAGTAAATACCACCCACAATAACATACATGCATCCATTGATTTTTCCAAAAATTTGTGATTTTTCAAAAACGAATTTTGATCTAATTAAACCATACACATGTTTAATTCATGTGCATATAATGTTAATTCATCTATAAAACAAGATGGGGCTTATGATTTTTGTGTTCTACAGCCCCTTAAAGCCACGAAATTTTTGGGGTGTTTGGTGTGTTCAAGGTGTTTGATGAAATGTGTTGTGGGGTTGTGTTTAAAATGGTGTTTCTAGTGTTTTTGAATTGTTTAAACATATTGCATGTTTGTTTTTATGATTGGGTTTTATGAGGATATTGATTAATAGGGGTTTAGGACTGAAAATATGATTTGGTTGTGATTAGGGAAGCTTAGGATGATGCCTAGAGGTGATAAATAGGTTTGGAATCGAGCCTAAGTATGATTTTGGTATGGTTAAATTTAGGCAGAAAGTTTAAGACATTTTTGTAAAAATAAATTTTCCTACAGGTCTAGATAGCTAAATGTAGTCATAGAGGGTCTTCTTAGCTTTAATTTGGTATAAGGTAGAGCTCGTGACTCAAAACGAGCTAAAAGTTATGAGGTTTTAAAGATCGTGTACCGGGAGACGAGAACTTTCATAATCCGAATTTATGTTTAGTTTTAGTCAAATCCCGAGGACCACAAGTATGAATTGGTAAAAGGTCAAAGGTCAAATTTTGGTCACAAACCTGTGTAATTGAGTCTATAAGTGGACTTAGGAGTCAAAGAGGTCAAAGGTGCATTTCAAATAGGTCAAAGAAGTCCAAGTTGGTCGAAGTACAATTTCAGTCCGAAAAACGTAGTTTTTGGAAAAGTGTTGAGTAATGAGTCGTAGAAGTAAAAACTTTTATTGGGATTAAATATGTGTTTTCTACAGGTCTTATAGTATTTTTGAGAATTTTGTCAAATTTTATAAAAATGGTTAAGTATAGTAAAACAGTCAATACTTTTGGTAAGCATCGTCGAAACCGTAAAATGGATAGTAACTTTAATTACGTAGGTAAATGGTATAGGTCTAGTAACAACTACTTGTTTGATTTTGGCGTGAGTTTTCATAAGCATTGAGTGTGTTTGCACTTGCGTGTGTTTAGTACAATAATGTACGCGGAGTATTGTTTTGGTTTACGTACCTTGATTTTTAGGTCAAGTGTTTGATTTTCCCGGGCATCCACGTCGTCGGTGACATTTCTCGTTACGTCTTCGCTAGAACTACTACTACTACGCAAGGTGAGTCTATAGCCTCGCTCTTTACTTTATTCAAATGTTTTTAACCCGCGAGGGGGATACATGCTAATTTAAATGAAAATGAACATAAGTCATGAATGGTTGTTGGACCCGAATGTTGCCTTAGAAATTGTGTTGAGTACCTAGTTGCAAAAGACCCTAATTTCATGAACTATTAACTATTGTCTTGCCCTCAAGAAGGGGGAAATAGCCGCTTATACAATTTGTAGTACTACGGGGCTAACGACCCAATGCTAGCCGAGAAGCTGTACGTTGAGTAAGTTCTACGGTAGATTATCTTGTATGAGAGATAAGGTATAATTGCAACTGATGCCTTTAGAAGGGGCACTGGTTTCATCTGAATCACGCCGGTAATTATTACGCTGGTGATTGAGTTAACAGATTAGTGTCATGAGCTTAAACACAATTGTCATAACCTTGAAAATAGATTGTGAGTACGACAATGCTATTGAATGATCATGATTGGTTTTAATACTTATGTTCAACTGATGTTTTGATAAACCTATAGATTCGCTCAACCTTTGTGTTGACGATTTTAAGCATGTGTTTCAGGTAACCAAGATTGTTAGCAGCGGAGCATGCGAGGATGGAAGTTGTGGTGGCTTGGCGGTCTACTTTGTTTTCCTCCCTTTTGCACTTAAAAATTTTTATACTATGTCATGTGAATGAAAATGTATTTTTGGGTTGAGATTCAGTGGGGACCTAAACGCAAACTCTATTTTGTATTACCTTGGGATTTGGAAAACTGTAGACTTTGATGTTTTAATCAATCTTTAATTTATGTTTAAACTTTTATGTCTCTTTGAGTCGTTTAATATAGCTTATGTGTGATGATAACTACGTAGCACCCAAATGTTGTAGTTCCGCTGCGCATAGCATTTGGTGGGGTGTTACAGATTGGTAATCAGAGCCATGAGTTACAGAGAACTAGGTCATTTTGAAAAATCCTAAACTATAACTTTTGGTGTCGTAAGAAATTGTCCAAGCACACAACTATCCTGCATGGCTCCGGTAAGAATTCTTTAGCATTGCTTTATATTTTAGATGTATCCCTCGAAATTGATATGAATTCCCTAAGTATTTAGTAAGTAAATACTTTGAGATATATATTGAGATATATTGTTTTGTACGTTGAGTACTTATCATCGTAATTTGCAAATTCTTGTAAGATTATCTTATATGTTGCATGTAATTGGCATAACGGGCTACATTGCATTACATGGCAACACCGCGTTGTAATCCTACGTGTATGTAGGAATGGTTGTATGTATAAGTATGTATATACTATGGTATTTAAAGGCATTGCACGTGAAGCAATGGTCCTTGAGTAATTATCGTACATTAAAATGCGGTTTTGTTGAGAATTCGGCCTTACCGCTAATTATCAATCTTGATAATTAATTTATTGTTCGAATAACCGAATATGAACCTCGTTTGATATCCTAGATACGTAAATGATGCTTCGTAACATATTTTATATCGACTAGGTCGATCTCGATTGTCGTTATCGCACCGTGACGTGTCATTTTGGACATTTTCTTTTGAAACGTAATTTACTTACGTATTACTTTATTTCCTTTATTCCTAATGGGTTTGATATGTTAGTTCACGTAACTATAACATAGACGAAGTATAATCGACGATGCGTACATTGGGGCGGCGAATCATGTGTGTATATTATGAAACGTGGTTGAGGCGTTGCCATTTAATCGTTGTTTACTATTCTACTTGAATTTTAAAGATGTGTTTTAAAAATAGACTGGCGTTGTGATCAAGCGCGATAACTTGGAATTTGGTTGGTTTTTGTGTTAATTTTGTGGAGTACGATTTCGAGACTCATCCGAGGCCGATAACAACATTTAGTTGACATACGTATTCTCGTTCCATTTATTTCATTTTGTTTTGTTGTTTCATTATTTTGAAGTTAATATTTTACATGACGAGTTCCGGCATTTGTGCAAGTTAAGTAAGCATCGAACTTTGTTGATTGAATGATTTAAACATAAAGTGTTTTATATATTTAATATTTGGTGAATGAAACTTTCGGATAAAAATGACGTATGATGTGCTTTGTAACAAGTAAAATTCGTGTAGAGAATAAACGGACATTGTGAAATTATTTTTCTTTTAACCTTGGTTGGTAGATCATAATAAGTAATTTATATTACTCGTAAATCCTTGTTTTCATATATTAAAATTTGATACTAAAAGATTGTGATGGACTTGTTAAGAATTTGTTTAAATTAGTTCGAGAAAGGAGTTATAATAAAATTTGTGAGATGACTATTGAGTATATGTAGCTTCGGATTTAGTATGAATTAATTTTCGGGTCAATGTAGCAAACTTTTGGCATAATTTGTAATATAGAGTAGAAAAAAATTGGTCATATATTTTGGAGGTAGAAACTTTGTAAAAATTGGTTTATTTTAAACATAAGGTTATGTTTACGTATGCATTGGTGTAAACTAGAACTCGTCACTCGTTGTAGTAAATAAACTGGGATAAAATCGGAATATACACTTTAAGTATGAAACTATAATGCTTGAAATAAAATTTTAAACATTGATGGAACGTCATTGGAAATCATTTGTTTGTTTAATTGTCGTTATAGAGAATCAATATGTGTAATTTGATGATGCTTGTTTAAAATCGTTTGAAAAATCTTTTGTTTTATTCCGCGACGAGATGTGTTAATTTTAAAATTGTTTGATAACGAGCTAAAGATTAAGAGTTGAATTTTATATATCTTTGAATTATTGAAGTAAGCATCTTAATTATTTATTATTTTATTATTATTGAGATTTAAGTCTCGACTAAAATCAGTAAGTATCCGAGATAATACCACGTGAAACCTCTTTATCATTTGAGTCGAATTACGCGAATATGATTTAACAAAACAGTTTTGGGGAAAACATGTGTGTAATAAAAGTCAAAGATTGATTTTAAGAGTTAATTGGACTAGTTTGAGTCATGTTGGATACGTGTATATTTGTGATAATATAAGTCGTAATAATAAAAACGTAAAACTTGGAAAATTCTTACTACGTATGTTTTTGGTACTTAAGATATGAACATTAATGAGGTTTTGACACAAGTATGGAGATTTTAAAACCTAATGATTTGTCAATTATGATAACCGAGTCACCGCATCTACTAATGTTAATAATTTCCAAGAAGATTGAAATTTTTCCAGAAATGAAAGCGTTGTAAAGATTGGAAAATGAAAGGTATAAATTCTTTAATGGTGTAACACAAATTAAAAATGTGTAAATGTTCGGTTTTACAATGTACAAGGTAACACTAATTATTATACGCAACTGGATTACACAACACACGCCTACTTGTATATTATTTAATAAAGATGTATATATAATGTTTTGAGTCACGATGGTTCGATCGTCCGACATCCCTTCTTTGATTTTGTGAGTCTGTATCTAAACATGAGTCGTCATGTGATTGTTCATTTTAATATTGTCTATGGTATGAAACCAATATTATTATATTTATTTTTGTGTCGCTACTTCGCTAGTACTTGATGATGAGGGTATGTCACCCGGTGTATTTTTGTCCCCTTCATGGACCCCGCAAATTTTTTTTTCTCCTTTCGGTTAATGGAACCAAAAATTATGTATTTACGTGAATGATGCTATAAATCTTCATTAAATTGGTTATTTATTTATATTGAACAAAAGCGAGGAGGCGAAGCCGCTTTACCAAATTGTAGAGGTGAAAGAACTCGATCTTCCTGGTGAAAATTGTTTATAGTTAACCAAGTGATTATTCTTCTCTTCCCGTATACACTTCGTGGAATGTGTGTGCAACTCGAGACGATGGGAATTATGATCGTTGTTTTATTTTTATTTTTATTTTTGACGCTTGTGTTGATATTCAACTTTCACTCCATGTATTCGTAGATCGCTGTTATTATCCTGAGACTTTTGTCATACATTTGAAGTATTTTCATTTCTAATGTAGTTAATTTCCGTAGGCAAATATATTGCTCGTTTACCTCGTTCGATCTCATTGATCTTAATTTTATTACTTGTTGTGCTTGCAATGATCTTTAATCATGAACCACCTTACCGTTATTTTGTGAATAGTCTATTGTGAAATTAGGTATGAGTGTGTCAAATGTTTTGGTGAACTAAATGCAAATGGTGTCGATTTCTTTATTTAATTATTTATTTATTTTCCTCACAAAAAGGCAAAGTAAAAGTATGTTTCCAAAGTGGACGAAAAATGTTTGATTTGTTTCTTAAAACGATGGTAGCAATATTTTCCCATTTCAAATTTCATTTCAAATGATTTAATTATTTTGAAGGCTAGGTCGAAAACTTTCATAGTCGTGTTTGGTATGCAATAATAATGTTTGTGTTGTCACTCGATCCTCAATTATGCACAGCTTAGCTAACTATGCATAATTCGGGAAGAGTCCTGTTTTGTTGGTTGTTGTTGCTTGATCCTCAAGTATGCATGATCTAGCTAATTATGCATAGTTTAGGAAGGGCACTATCGTGTCAAACAAATTGGTCATCTTGAAACTTGTAGTGTTTTGATAAATGTTTGGATGAGAACGTTTTTAAAAATGGTGGATCCTTATGCAAGTAATCGCATTTTCTTTGATTCCTAAAGACAATTTTTGAAAATTTTCTTGTATTCCTTGAAATCTTTTCTTTCGTTTGGTGTTGACTTGGTAAGTCACTGTGACCGAGTAGTTTTTGGAAAATGTTTTTATGAGTTGTGTGTAACGTGCAAATTTCATCGGAATCACGAGGGTGTTGATGAAATACCAAAGGGGCTCGTATCGTCACCGGGAGAAGAGTTTTTAATAAAGATGGAAAAATGCCGAAGTAGAGGAAATCAGTGTTCGAATAACTCTAAGGGAAATAACGAAGACTTCTCCTACAGCGAATGCATCGTACTTTATTTATTATTCTTTTCTTGTTCTTTTGATATGACAACGACACATGATAGATTGTTGAAGTTTACCAACTGTGCATCGGTAATTGGAAGACCATTCCAATTGTCGTCTTCGTTTATTTAAGTGAGGAATCCTCTTTGCTTGACTCAACCATCCTTGATTATCGATGGTTAAACGATAGATATCCCTAGTTGATGTTTTTGTGGTAAACCCTTGCCTTTTATGTATTTGTGTGGTAAGTAATCTGGTCGAGTGATCGTAAGTTGTGAGAACTTGAGACGACATTGTCCAATGAAGTCCGATCATGGAGAACACGTGCCATGTAATGTATTTTTTTTTTAACTGTGAACGATGATATTTATTAAGATTTTGACCACGTTTGGGACGGAAGTAAGATGGTGTTCTTGTAGTATCTTTTGGGTATGGATCCGTGTGTGAGCACCCCACGATGACACATGTAAGTATTTTATTTCTTTTTGGATATGCATCCATAGCTAGCAAGCTCTTGAACCTTCTTTAACTTGCAATTTTCTTTTGACTGGACTCATCCAAGAATTATGTAAATATTCTTGTTTTATCTTGGCTTGGCTGATTAGCAAGCGTGGGTTAACTGATTGAACTAATTGGTTTAGCATGGGTTGGCTATGTTGCAAACATGTCGTAATATGGTTGTATGTGTTTCATAATGGCTTTTGTGTTTGTCTGGATTGTGATGTCTTCGAGAGAGTTATGTATACGCCGAATGATTCGTACCGGTGAATTCGTTTTTGACAAAGTAGGGTTGTATGTACGTAATATCGTAATAAGGTGATTTGGTACGACTAGTATTGATTACTTCGTCTTTTATATTTTGAAAGTTTTTCTATGAGGTGATGTGCGACCCGTGTGATTTTCTTTGTGAACAATTATTTTTATGAGATGATGAACCAAGTGAAAGGACGACTCGAACGTTGGAAAACGTACTCCGAACATGTGTGATTGATTTTGATAGTTGTTGAGAACGACACATGCCATTGGTAGTATCTTTGTACCACGACTTTTACCTTGATTAGCTTTGAAGCTGCGACATTTGAAGAATTATGTTGATGAAAATATAGACCGCGAGTTGGATGAAATGAAGTAGGAAAAAGTCAGTTGAATGGACTTGAAATGATTCGAGAGGCTACGGAAGAGATGGTTTTGATTAAGAATTATATGCTAACCGCGAGAAGCTGTGGAAAGAGATGTGTTGATACCCGTGGGAAGAATTTAGGGAAATTGAAGTGGAGATCATGGATCAAGATGGTAAGAGATTGAAGCAAGGCATAATACCCATGGTGAAGGTGTGATAGAACCCGAGACGTGAACCGAAGTCCACGTCGGAATGTGGAGACCTCTTTAGGAAGTAGTACCATCATCTTGCTAGTAGTACAAATGCGAGTATAAGAACCGGAGAGCGCCGGGACGTCGCTCCTTTAAGGAGGGGAGGATGTAACACCCGTGAAAGTGCCGTATGATGCTAAGTTATTGTCTCAAGAGCTGTTCAGTATGAGTATCTCTCGTAAGTTGAGGCTCACTTGTGGATGTGATATCCCGAGCCCAACGTCATTTATTTAATCCTATTTTACGTATATTTTTGAAATTTTTAAGAATTTTTATCGTGGAATTATTTGACGGTTTAAGTTGAAACCAACGTTTACGGTCGTAATTTAACGTTTGACGATTTAAGAAGAACCGATAACGACTACGATACGGACGGATGCCCAAAATTTACCTTTTATTATCGATTGATCGATATTTGAGTTTTTTGAGATTTTATTCTTATTACGTGTTAAGTCGAGTCGGAACCATGTGTATATTTATTTTGTGTGCGTTTGAACCATTTAAAAGTAATTTTGAGTGTTCGGGGCGACCCCCGACTTCCGTAAAGTTTTAAGTCGACTAATAAGTCGTTTCCCGCAAACATTGGAGTCGTTTACAAGTGAGGACAAAAGAATAACTAAATTGCAAGAAAGGCCCCTCCCCTTTTTACAAAAAGATGGAAAAGAAAACACACATCACAAAAACAAATCAAAAATTTTCTTCTCCTCTCTCCTTTTCCTCCATCACCGCCGGCCACCCTAACCACCATCACAAACCACCACAAAAAATTGATTTTGAGAAAAACTAATCAAAGACCCATGTTTCTTTCATCATTGTAAGTAAATCCCACCCACAATAACATACATGCATCCATTGATTTTTCCAAAAATTTGTGATTTTTCAAAAACGAATTTTGATCTAATTAAACCATACACATGTTTAATTCATGTGCATATAATGTTAATTCATCTATAAAACAAGATGGGGCTTATGATTTTTGTGTTCAACAGCCCCTTAAAGCCACGAAATTTTTGGGGTGTTTGGTGTGTTCAAGGTGTTTGATGAAATGTGTTGTGGGGTTGTGTTTAAAATGGTGTTTCTAGTGTTTTTGAATTGTTTAAACATATTGCATGTTTGTTTTTATGATTGGGTTTTATGAGGATATTGATTAATAGGGGTTTAGGACTGAAAATATGATTTGGTTGTGATTAGGGAAGCTTAGGATGATGCCTAGAGGTGATAAATAGGTTTGGAATCGAGCCTAAGTATGATTTTGGTATGGTTAAATTTAGGCAGAAAGTTTAAGACATTTTTGTAAAAATAAATTTTCCTACAGGTATAGATAGCTAAATGTAGTCATAGAGGGTCTTCTTAGCTTTAATTTGGTATAAGGTAGAGCTCGTGACTCAAAACGAGCTAAAAGTTATGA
This sequence comes from Glebionis coronaria, assembly GCA_025667525.1. Classification (NCBI taxonomy): domain Eukaryota; kingdom Viridiplantae; phylum Streptophyta; class Magnoliopsida; order Asterales; family Asteraceae; genus Glebionis; species Glebionis coronaria. The sequence goes on along the minus strand of JANFOE010003188.1, from coordinate 8,229 downwards.
GGTTTTAAAGATCGTGTACCGGGAGACGAGAACTTTCATAATCCGAATTTATGTTTAGTTTTAGTCAAATCCCGAGGACCACAAGTATGAATTGGTAAAAGGTCAAAGGTCAAATTTTGGTCACAAACCTGTGTAATTGAGTCTATAAGTGGACTTAGGAGTCAAAGAGGTCAAAGGTGCATTTCAAATAGGTCAAAGAAGTCCAAGTTGGTCGAAGTACAATTTCAGTCCGAAAAACGTAGTTTTTGGAAAAGTGTTGAGTAATGAGTCGTAGAAGTAAAAACTTTTATTGGGATTAAATATGTGTTTTCTACAGGTCTTATAGTATTTTTGAGAATTTTGTCAAATTTTATAAAAATGGTTAAGTATAGTAAAACAGCCAATACTTTTGGTAAGCATCGGCGAAACCGTAAAATGGATAGTAACTTTAATTACGTAGGTAAATGGTATAGGTCTAGTAACAACTACTTGTTTGATTTTGGCGTGAGTTTTCATAAGCATTGAGTGTCTTTGCGTTTGCGTGTGTTTAGTACAATAATGTACGCGGAGTATTGATTTGGTTTACGTACCTTGATTTTTAGGTCAAGTGTTTGATTTTCCCGGGCATCCACGTCGTCGGTGACATTTCTCGTTACGTCTTCGCTAGAACTACTACTACTACGCAAGGTGAGTCTATAGCCTCGCTCTTTACTTTATTCAAATGTTTTTAACCCGCGAGGGGGATACATGCTAATTTAAATGAAAATGAACATAAGTCATGAATGGTTGTTGGACCCGAATGTTGCCTTAGAAATTGTGTTGAGTACCTAGTTGCAAAAGACCCTAATTTCATGAACTATTAACTATTGTCTTGCCCTCAAGAAGGGGGAAATAGCCGCTTATACAATTTGTAGTACTACGGGGCTAACGACCCAATGCAGCCGAGAAGCTGTACGTTGAGTAAGTTCTGCGGTAGATTATCTTGTATGAGAGATAAGGTATAATTGCAACTGATGCCTTTAGAAGGGGCACTGGTTTCATCTGAATCACGCCGGTAATTATTACGCTGGTGATTGAGTTAACGGATTAGTGTCATGAGCTTAAACACAATTGTCATAACCTTGAAAATAGATTGTGAGTACGACAATGCTATTGAATGATCATGATTGGTTTTAATACTTATGTTCAACTGATGTTTTGATAAACCTATAGATTCGCTCAACCTTTGTGTTGACGATTTTAAGCATGTGTTTCAGGTAACCAAGATTGTTAGCAGCGGAGCATGCGAGGATGGAAGTTGTGGTGGCTTGGCGGTCTACTTTGTTTTCCTCCCTTTTGCACTTAAAAATTTTTATACTATGTCATGTGAATGAAAATGTATTTTTGGGTTGAGATTCAGTGGGGACCTAAACGCAAACTCTATTTTGTATTACCTTGGGATTTGGAAAACTGTAGACTTTGATGTTTTAATCAATCTTTAATTTATGTTTAAACTTTTATGTCTCTTTGAGTCGTTTAATATAGCTTATGTGTGATGATAACTACGTAGCACCCAAATGTTGTAGTTCCGCTGCGCATAGCATTTGGTGGGGTGTTACACTTGCATTACTGCTATTTTGTTAATCTTAAAGGGAGAGCTGGGAAAAAGATGTTTACGAGATCAAAGAAGTTCTATCCACTGATCTTCTAAAAAAAATCCATAATGGACTATGATGCTGGTGTGGACCTGTTGAGAATCATCAAGTCCACTTATGTGTATTACTAATGGACTCGCAGCAATCATTTGAAGGGGAAGATGTTTAGATCGTTGAAACATGATGTTTTTTGGTTATATAGCTATGAATGTATTTCACCAGTAGCTTTTGTTTTTTTGGTTATACTAACAATCATAGATGATGTTGGACATCTCACAACGAGCTTCAGTCATGGGAACCAAGGTAAGTATGAGGTTAAATTTTGTCATCAAATTTGAGTCTTTTCTTATGAGTATCATGCTTTAGTTTTCATGACTTCACGTTTGCTTATAGGAAATGGAAAATAGAGTTGCCCCTTTATTCCTACTATTCCATAACTCCTGCACCCTTTTCAAAACTATATTGCTAAATGATTGTATTCATCTACGAGCAAAATAAGTTGTAGCGTGACAATTACTTTGTGCAAATATCCTTGCTACTATACTAAATGATTAATAATTTTAGTTTTAAGTTAAACTACATAATAGTTATCTGGGATTGCTTTTTTTTTTAAGTGCATATTTTAGAGTGAAACATGCAAATAAGTAGGGGTGTCTTTCGGTTCGGTTCACGGGTTGTTCGATTTATTTGGTTAATTTTTTTTCCTGGGTCAACCCAAAAACCGAACCGAACCGAACTAGATTTCAACCAAACCGAAAACCTAATTTGAATTCGGTTCGGTTTTTGGGTTGACCCGAATAACCCGAATTATTTGAATTTTTCCTAAAAAAATATGTAATTATATAGATATTTAAAAAAAGTTATTTTCAAGTATAAAAATTACCTTTTTATATTAAGATTATATTATAATAAATAATTTATATATATTAGGATTAAAATAAATTTTAATAACTATTATATATATATATATATATATATATATATATATATATATATATATATATATATATATATATATATATATATATATATATATATATATATATATATATATATATATATATATATATATATATATATTTGTAGAATTTTGATTTTCGGTTCGGTTCTCGGGTCCGATTGCTAAACCCATATGCAACCCGAAAACCATATTTGTAGTTCGGTTCGGTTATGACCTAAAACGCGAATTCTGTTTTCGGTTCGATTCTAATTCGGGTTCGGTTGGGTTCGTTTTTGGTTTTTGTGGGTCAAACCCAAATTATGGACACCACTTGCACTCTCCTACACATTCAAAGTAATTTTAAACCTCTTCTATGTATCAGCCAATTATTTTTCATAGAACCCATTTTAGATATAACGTACCCAAACCAACTCTTTCGGGAAACCAAGTATGAGCGTAATTGCTAAATGGTATCTAATGTATTGACAGACGATAGCGGACAAAATAGGGTTGGAGAAAGATTCTAGATGAAATGTGAAGGTAGGGTATGGGAGGGTTGCGATAAATGTAGATGGTGTATTTTCAGCGGGTTATTGCCGAAGAGGGCAGCCATTGGTTGTGTGGGCCATCTCAGAAGGAATGCATGGCGGCAGCACGTACAGGTGGATAAGTTCTTGATGAACGATGGAAAGGATATACACAAAAGGCTACTATAAGAGAAGGTGAAATGCAACAGGCACTTGGGACATAATAATAGATACACAAGAAATGAATATATTATTAAAAGAAATGGGTGGGGGTTAAGTTTACAAGTTTACTTGATTTATAAATGGTTGGGGGTTAAGTTTACAAGTTTAGTTGATTTATAAATGGTTGGGGGTTAAGGTATGTATGAGGTTAAGTTTTATTGTTGCTTGCCGCTCATTTTTAGCATTCACATATGAGATTGCATGATCATTGATTCGTACGACATCAACATGTTATGACTATTTACGCCACAAGATCATGTGATAATTTTAATATGTTATGAACCATATAAAGTTGTAAACTGAATTCTAACCTTTTCATTAGATAGACAATGAAGGAATTAATCTCTTAAGTTCTAAATTAGACTATGGTTGTGCTATGGTTTAAATTTACGCTAAATTGAACGTAAAATATGGAGTTATTTATGCCTATTATCTGAATGGCCATATAGTTAGGTTTGATAACAGATACAATATTAAAACAACAGACTGTGAACGAGACCTGGAGGGTCTGACCTTGTGATCTTATGGAAAAAATCTTCTTTTTTTTTCAATTATAAGAAAAAAATGATGATATTCTAAATCGAAATGAAACAATAAACGAATAAGGTTGAAACTTAACCAGGTTAAGACTTTTTATGTGAAGTTCAAATAAGGGTTACGTCTTAGTTCATTTTCTAGGCTTTTGTGGTTTAAGGAGTTCGCACGCCCCTAATATTACCTAAGGTTTAATGTTGCCTAAGATTTAAAGTTATAAGGTTTAAGTGCATAATATACCGACTCTAAACACTTACTAGTTAATCTCTGTGACTTTACATTATATTTTTAAATTTGTTCCGACTATACTAATATTAGCATGAAATGGCTATATTACACTTATCTTCTTTAACAAAATTACGTTTGACCGAATACTTTACCTTTGACCGGTAAGAAGACTAGCAATGTCAATACTTTTAACAACGAAAATTATTTGCAAAGTTAATCCATGTACAAAGTTAGTCCAAATGCATAAAAATTATATAAAATTATAAAAATTATGTAAAAAAATATAAACAAATTATAAAAATTTGAAAATTTATTTTTTCAGAAAAATGTTTCAAAAAAAGTATTTTTATAAAAAACTGAAAAATTATTTTTTTCATGAAAATATATTTTTATAATATATAGAAATTACTTTCAGAAACAAAAAACGTTTGGTATTTTTAACTTTTTTAAAAGAATTCGAACAAAACAAATTATAAAAAATTGTAATTTTCTTAACCGAAAAAGTATTCATATTTTTATATTTTTATTAAAAATTCTAAAAGAAATAAAAAAAATTCAATTTTTTTATATAAATTTTTTTATATTTTTTTCTTCTAGTTTTTTTAAAAAGCTAGAAAAACTAAAAAAATCTGAATTTTTTAAAATTTTTTTTTTCCAAATTCTTTACAAAAGTTAATTTAAGAGACATCAATTAGGGTAAAATATGGTAAAGATTTTTGAAATGAATTTTCTTAAGTTGCTAATAAGTATTAAATCTTCTAAACTAATAAACTTATTTCATTGTGGTATAAATTTCTTAAATTTAATAATGGTTGTAAACAACACATGCAATAAGTTGACAACAGTTCTAAAATTTAAGACATTTTTATGTTACTTTTTTCAAGTTTTTTGACATATTTTAACACCTTTTATAATAAATTCTTTTATAAATTCAAGCTGAAAACTATATTTAAACAACCAACACTACAATTAAAAAAACTAGATACTTATCCAGAAAAACATACAAACAAGTATTCCCACAAATAAAAAACATCGACAACAAAAACAAACCATGCCAATTGATTATACATTAAAACACAACATAACAAAAAAATATACAAACAAATACTTACCAAATAGAACAAAGTTAAACGGTAATCATAAGTCATACTCGTCCATCGGACGGGTTTTGCCACTAGTATATATATATATATATATATATATATACATATATATACGTATATATATATATATATATATATATATATATATATATATATATATATATATATATATATATATATATATATATATATATATATATATATACATATACATATACATATACATATAGATATACATATACATATACATATATATATATATATATATATACTATATATATATATATATATATATATATATATATATATATATATATATATATATATATATATATATATATATATATATATATATATATATATATATATATATATATATATATATATATATATATATATATCTTAACTACATTATAAAGGAAAAACAGCAATGGTTGAATGTTGAAATGTTGAAAATAGAATGGTCCCACCATCTGTTTAAAATACTTGTACTATCAATTATATAAGTTGTACACTTATATAAGTTGTACTATAAAAACCACAATACAAACAAAAACCCACAAACTTTCAACCTCCTAAAAACACACAATGCACTCTCTCATCTACATCATCCCCACAACTAAAACTTACAGATATCTGGCATTCACTCCTCTCACTAAAACACACACACAACACCACAATCCTCTCTCTCTAAACTAAAACTCAGTGTCTCTCTAACCTCTTCCGGCTGCCATCCCACCACCGTCTACCGTTGCCCGCCTGAATTCCTTGAGGTATTTTATTTATATGCTTTAATAGATCTCGAATATTCTTTTACAGATCCATTAATTTAAAAATATAGATTTTGTTTGTAGATCTTAATTTTTGTAATTTTTTTAACAGCCACCAGTCGGAAATAGTTGTCATTGTTCTCGCCGGAAAAAAAATTGTCTCAGCGGTAACATCCGCAGCCGCTGTCTCGTGTTGTTTTTTATTTTAAGTTTTTGTAACGTATTTACTAATCTTTTTTGTAGATCTACCGGAGTCTCTGGCCAAACCATTCAGCCCCCTCCGGAAACAATTTACAAAAACCTACCCTCACTACATTGGCCTATACCTCTACTGGTACATCTACCCTAACCGCGACCAACCAATACTGAGAACTGCCAACCCCGAAGGTTTTTCAAGCTTTTAGTTTCGTTGGTTTTGTAGTTTTATTAATGTTTTTTGTGTTCCTTACATCTTACATGTTTCAAGTTTTGTAAGAACTTTTTAGATCCGTAGATATGTTTCGCCGATCTGGTTTTTTCTAACTGATACTACAGTTCATTTCAGGTTTTGTTGCTGAAATCTTCATTGTCACCGTTGGCGCCCCGGAAAATGAGGCCAAAATCTTCGCTGGGTTTTTGTTTAATCTCTTTTTAAGATTCTTTTTGAAGTTTATGTACAGATTGTTTTTAAATTATGTAGCAAGAAACACATTAAATTTTATTTTGTTTTCTATTCGGTTGGAACGTTTTAAAATTGTTCGAAGTTAAAGACTAAAATATTTTGCAAACTACAAAATCTCGAATTTTCTTATCTAAAATGAATTTTAAAATGTAAGTTTAAAAGTTTACTATCTGCAAAAATAAATAGTTTTGCAGTTAGAAAGTCAATAAATATAATAAAGATACGTTGTCAAGTAGTAATTGATGGGCTCGAGGCTATTCTTGAGAAAATGTTATTATGTCAGGAATCTTTGACAAAGTATTCAAACTTGAAAGAAACAAATAAATTCAAACTATAAAAAATGAAATCAAAAGTGAAAAAGGTTGCATGCCCAAGATCGTCAACTACTTTGCACACCTATTTCTATTTGCTTTAACATTTGTCTTCCCTTTTATCTTTAGAAAATTCTAATTGAATACCTTCAAATACATTAACCAGCATTTAGAAGAACATTGCAAAAGTGTAACCATAAGTTGGAAAAATTGCCCGCCTTCGAAATGCATACAACTCTAATTTATCGCAGAAACTATACATTTTCAATAAACTTTAACGAATAATGCTTATCAAAGTGGATATTTAATATGAGATGCAGAAAGTATTAAACTTAAAATATTTTTTACATTAATTAAAAATGTGTAACAAAAAATGTGATACAATAAAAAATTTTGGGTAGTAAAAATGTGTAACTAAATACTATCACAAAAACAATGCAAACGCGCCATCAAAAAAGCCTTGCAACAATGCAAGCTACCTTGAAAAATTACTCGCCGTCGAGTAACAAATGAAATTATATGAACTATGGAGTAGTAAAAAATACATGCGGATATAAGTAACAGATGAAATTATTAAAAGAGTAAAGTTATGGTAAATTTTGGTCATTTAGATAAATATGGATATATTTTTTTGTACATTTTAAAAAATAATCGACACTTTTTCATTCATGATTATTGATAAGCTAAACGAGCGCACATGTAAAACATTAAATGAGTTTAATTGGCGTGTATGTAAAATACTAATTATGATATTCGACGGATTTTTTATATTTAATATTTTATTCTCAGCTTTTAAACAAATATTATTATTTTTTATTTCTATAATTTTATATGTTTTTTTTATTTTAGCTTGCGCTCATTTAAATCGTCTGCTAGCACATTTTGCCACCTCCCTATGTATAAGGTCTCGCAATAAAAGAGACTTACACTAATGACATCTATTTTTTAGTGCTTATAGACTTGCATGATACGATGACCGGCGTTGACAACTACAGTACTAACTAAACATGACCTCGACTTAAGTGACACATAAGTGTCTTAACAGAAACTACTGTAACATTATGTTATAAAAATGTCGCTTGCTAAATGATCGAGACAACCGACTTTTGCTTTAAACAGCATTTTAAACCCGCAAGAACTTAATATATTTCGCTAAACTTGATTATTATTTTAGTTAGTATTTGTTTAAAATTTACATATTTACAAACGAACGTAACTAACCATTTATCTTTATCTATATACCCTATAAAGGGTTTATCCTAAATGTTGAAAAGTTGAAAAGTTGAAACTTGAAACTTGAAAAACCTATAAATGGCAACT
>JANFOE010003187.1:0-42867 GCA_025667525.1 Glebionis coronaria | reverse complement strand
TATATATATATATATATATATATATATATATATATATATATATATATATATATATATATATATTATATATATATATATATATATATATATATATATATATATATATATATATATATATATATATATATATATATATATATATATATATATATATATATATATATATATATATATATATATATATATATATATATATATATATATATATATATATATATATATATATATATATATATATATATATATATATATATATATATATATATATATATATATATATTATATATATATATATATATATATATATATATATATATATATATATATATATATATATATATATATATATATATATATATATATATATATATATATATATATATATATATATATATATATATAGTATATATATATATATATATATATATATATATATATATATATATATATATATATATATATATATATATATATATATATATATATATATATATATATATATATATATATATATATATATATATATATATATATATATATATATATATATATATATATATATATATATATATATATATATATATATATATATATATGAGGCTAAGTTTGACATAGGATAATAAGATAGCGCCACCTCATATCCTACGTGGCATTTTACTATTGGCTAGATGTTTATTAACAGAATCTGTTAGTTTATATCCCTTCCTTAATTATATATCCTTAAAAACTTTCGTTTCGACTTAAAACTAAAACATCAAAAGACATAAGTAATAATAAAACCTATCGATGGGTTTATCCCTAAAATCCTAAGTCGACTAATAACCGTAATCATGTATGAAGATCTTGTCTATATCATCTCACAACCTTTGTTCCATAACGTATGGTAACCCATAAAGTACGACTCTTTTTTTCCTATATGTATACGTTTCATTATCCTCCCAAAACCCTAATAGTCATAAACCCTAATTTTGATTCATATGATTCGGTTGTTATGATTATGTGTTCTATGTTTGTGTTTTTATTTTTTAGGTATTATGTATACTCTTCCGAAAACCCAAATAAATCAAGGTAATAACTCTCAATAAATACTGATTTCTTAAATTTTCTTTCATCTATATTGGAATTGTGTTTGGTGAGCAAATCCAACTATGCAGATCCCTCACGTAAGAAAAAATTGTTTCTCCTTTTACATATTAGGCTTATAAGATTCATGTATGGTCATGAAGCTGTTATGGTTATTTTGCTTCTGGCAGATGAGAAGGAGGTGCCAAATACGTAAGGCATTTATTGTTTTTTTATAAATTAGCTAAGAGATTCGGGTCCCCAGATCAGGTAAATATTTTATGTTGTGTGGTATATCATATTATTACAAGGTTTGCACGCTACTTTTCATCATATGTTCATCAGATTTAAGCTATTATTTGATATGATTTTAAGTTTTTTAATTGTTGCTGACCTAGATTCCACCATCATTAAATTTACTCCATACCTATGATCGATGTTGTTTTTTCTATATTATAAAACTTGGTGCCTGATTTTTGATTTTTCATTCATCTAATCGATGACTGAACCAGAACAGGTCGTTCCAGAATGCAATGAAGTGATAAAAGAAACTGGCTATACTTGATGTTCCCCTATTTGTTGTAGTTAGTTGATGCCTTCTCCCATTGTAATTAAGCTTACATTCTTGTGCTCTTTTTAATTGGTTAGGTTTTGGGTATATCCATGCGTTAATGTGATATATCCATATCTAATATTAACCAGAAACATAGTCTATATCTTTTTTGTTTATAATGCATGTATATGTGTATGCATGGCACGTGTTAGATCTTTAATGTTACATGGATATTCTGACCATCTTGGGAATTGAATTTCAACTTGATCAAAGAGAAGGAGCGATGGGTGGTTTGTATGATCTAGGCAGCCCCGAACATGAAGTAGCTATATAGTTACAGTAAGTTTATAAAAGAGATCAGGAATATATCATCAGTTAGCTAATGTTTTAATTCATTACTCAGAATTGTCGGTATAATCTCACACCAATCCTTTTCTTGTGGTGTACTATAGGGTTGTCAAATGAATCTTCAAATACATAAAGTAAAGCCATGATCTCAACATAAAGGTGTTGTTCCGTTCTAGCAAAGGCTTTTTTCTTTTACTGGAATGAAACTCCAGGACCACCACCATACCCCTTTTGTTAATATAATATTCTTGGTGATTCGGTTCAAGAGGCACAAGTTTGTTTCTTCTCAATAGTTTGTTTTGTTTTTTTCTTTTGATTGTATGTTTGTTTTCTGTAATTTTTAGCAGGTATAGCCGAAAGCCATGGACAAAGCTCATTAATTTTAATAATCAACATTTAGTTGTGCGAGAGGTAAATCTTTGCCACATATTTAGATATTTAGAAAATTACATGATTTAGTATGTTGTGTTTTCAAAGTGGCTGCTACTTCTAGAAGCAGGAACAACAAACGTTGCTGTGTTGCTCCTGAGTGAAAGCATGGAACCATTGTGCCTAACATTTTTTTTGACCAAATCTAAGTTTTTAGTGTTATTCTCTGTGTTAGCCACCTCTGCTTTCAGCAAACATGGTCGCCTTCTTTGTGCTAGCCACCTCTGCTGCCTACAAATCAAATGCACGAATTCACAACCATTCCGACTTCAACAAACATGGTCGACAAGTATAACAAAGTAAGATTATTTCAAACTTCTTTTTTGGCAACCTGATGACGGCAAATAACCCTTTCATTTAGCTAGCAAGGAGATTTGTTATCAGGGTTTAATGGCTCAATGACGAATGCATCTATGACTAGAACTTTGACGAATGCGTATGTCATTCCACCTTGAAAGTAACCTATGAAATTTGACGAAGGCTTATGACTCAATAACTATGCGTCTGTGAACTGAAAGGGACCAATGAGAAGCACTAAATATCTGGACCCTTTAACATTGAGGACATGAGGTACAACTTCATATATGTTTTACTTATATGTGGTATGGGATCCATGTAATATCTAGGACCATGAAATTTTTGTATTTGTTTTCTAATATTTGTGAAGAGAACTTACATTTCTGACTTAGGGGGCGTTTAGGATAGTAAATTACCATCTTATTGAGCTACCAAAATAGATTGATCTGTTTGAGTGTTTGGAACTTTGGACGGAACAAAACAAGTTAAGCTATTTATATTATTCAAACTATTTTTTAAAAGCTATTATCTAATACTTGATAGCAGCACCACTTACTATCTGATAGCAGCACTACGTTGTTGTACATCAAGATTATCTTTTCAGCATGGATTTAGGGACGTTTAGATGTTTTTATCAAGCAACTGTGAAAAAAAGCCACCTTTTAAGTGGATGAAGAACATAGATATTAGCACTGGAAATATGCATGTTCACGAAAAATTCATGTACAATAGATGTGAGGTAACTATCCAAGCAGCAAAACAGTTGGTATACGCTCAGAAAGAATAAAACCGAATTTCTTATTGGTTTGATGTTTGTGTACATATAGTATTGATAAGCCTTAGTTTATTGTAATTATCAGGCTTTGTAAAAAAATTGGATTACGTGTTTTGTAAGTTGTGTGTCGACATGAAGATGGAGAAGAAGAATAAGATATCATCATTTGTGAGTCGTAACTCGTGTCAGCACGCTATTAATTTTGAAACTGATTTGTATTTGACATTTGATATGGTTTAAATGAATTTTGTGTTTTTCGTTAATAAATAACTCTTCTTCACAACATCTTTGTCAGAAAAGGTTTATAAGGTAATTTATAGATGTACAATTAATTGATTATGTTATGATCTTCGTTTTAAAAGAATTGGTTACCGTATTTACACTGTAAGATAATGCGCATAATAATATCTGACAAACGATTATATGAGTCGAAACGAGAAAATATCATATGTGGGTAGTTTAGGGTCTAAAGTGGGTCTAAACGGGTAATTATTTTTCAGATTGTGCATATTTGGCTCAACATCTTCTTACTAATGTATCAATTTCAGTTTTGACTTATAGGCATGACCTTGGAATGAACTACGACTTGATTCACTCAGACTTAATTGTTGGTTCGTAAGGATGGTCGTGGGACCTACATCAGGTGTGTACAACGCTTGATTTCAATCATCAACTTCTGATGTTTTTATATATAATTCTCTAACAAATGTATATCGCTAAGTATTAGAGGATTAACAACCCAGAGTTTTGCTACATAAAAACCTAGCTAATCAGTCGGTTTCTCTTCAACCAAATGGTAGAGCAGTCTCGGTTCTTTATGCTTTTATGTCTTCTAATATTTAACAAAAAATGGCATTTATGTTGTTTCGATCATCCAAGAAATTTGACAATTTCCTACATGTTTTATGACAGGAAATAACTGGAGTGATAGGTATTTTTACTTCTGTTGAAGCACTGAGAAATCCAACAAACATTTTTGCAGTGTGTACAAACTACACATCATAAGAGATGGTGGAAAAGCAGTAAAGATTGATGTTACACTTTCTTTAGCTATGGGTGAAATTGATATCAACGATTTGGAATGTAGACAGGTTTGTGACCCGACGTTGTTTTTTATTTTCCTACAACCTTACAATGATAGCACGAAAATCATCTTTCACATGGTGTTGCTTGATGGTAATGAAGAGGATTAGAAGACATGTATTCAGCTCTAAGAAACACATGGTGGGTGATCTTGAATACTTTATATTGTTAATTCCCATAAACCGAAAACGTGTCAGTTGAGAATGTCTTGAGAAACTTCATAAATTCTAATGTGAATTGTTTTTAAATGAAATAGGTATGTTTGAAAAACAATATGAAGAGTGTCATATTAGACTTACGTAGCTTCCATTCTCATCATACGATGGACATCGTGAATTTGATTAAGGATAAGTCATCTTAGTTTGAATCAGTTGTTTTACAAAAGAGATTTTTTCATACTTTCTCTATTTAGGCATATATTATGTAGCGTCCTAGAAAAAATGTGAAATGCCGTACAGTTTAGTTGATCAAAGTTCATACCTCAGTACAGCTTCACATGTGCTGAGTCTATTTCCTTTCATAAACTACATTCATTTTGAGCGCTTGTCGATACATGAATGGTTCATGGTTGTTATTTGATATTTTAGTTAAAAACTGTAAAACTAAAATGAATCAGATATGTTTATCTGTGACCTTAAATTTAAATAACTTATGTATGTTGCTATTTAACAACAGGCGTGAAGTTTTTCTTTTGTTTTTTAAACTAGCGTGAATTTTAAAACTGGCCACATTGGGGGCTAAGAAAGATGCAAAACCAGAGGTTGCGGTTACAGCTGTGGACCTGGAACCTGTACCTATAAAAGCCATTCTCTTAGCAGACAGTTTCACCACAAAGTTCACCCTCTAATGCCTAAAAGTACTCTTACCATTAGTGAACACTCTAATGATTGACAACACGTTAGCATTACTGGAATCAAATGAATTCACGAACAGTTCGTGTTTTGCTGCTCACAATCCAAACAGATTATCGATTACTTGAATAACTCTTTATGCAGGGGACGCCTTACTATTGATATATGAATGTAATACACTTAAGTCCATATGACGTGTTAGATAAACCACCCGCAGTTGAACTGATATAGTGAGTTTCTTACAGGAGGCTGTCAATTCCGGGTTACGTGGTAATACAATTCTTCCAGCGGTGCCATTCAACAGGGACACCAGCGTTACCGAAACATGTAGCTTTTGGTAACCATTTAACTTGAGTGCGTGTATAAATGATTTATAGCCTAATATAAGGTGGAAGTGTTACCTGATGAAGGATAAAGGAACTTCACATTTAAATTTTCCATATCCCCTTTAAATGCATACGTAATGCACAATGTTTGTACATTATTTTACCCGAATGTGTTATGAGAAAACTTGTTTTTATGTTTAATGCATATTTGATAGGGAGATCTGCTCTAACTCAAAATGCTACACCCATTCCTGTAACTTCAAGGAGTTCTATGCATTTAAATAATAGGTTGATATATGTAACCCTTCAAACCAAACATTGTTACTGTTATTGCCCGTGTAGACGGGTGACGTTCCAAAGGGTGGTATCTCTTCGGAAGAGCTCTATGTGAGTATGATACAAGAATATTCTCACAGCAGTTAGTGTAGAGACCAACGGTAAACACATTCGATGGTGCAGTTTATTCGATAATTTATGGGTGCAGCAGTGCCAAATACCAAGAGAGGTTTTACACTAAGATGATTTTAGGTAACTAATGAATGTCCTTACAATAAAAAACTTTACAATGAAAGAATTAATCAGAAGCAAATTATTGCAGATATTTGGAAGAATATTCCTTTGACCCTACTTTAGCTCGAAAACAAATTATGGTATACGAGGATTTAAGTACATCGGACAACGCTTTACTATCTGGTGCATGTGGTGTTTTAATTGAAGACGATCTTGGTTATGAGAATTTTAATCACGTAAATAGATTACATAGATATAAAAGTTTTACTGTAGTTCTTTGGTATTTTTTATAACCTTTTTACATTTTAACAATGATAATCATTTTGCGTTTTCTGTGAGGTTTAATCCTAAAAATGGATAAAATTAGTTTCTTGATATGTATCAAAAATAAAGGTGCAAAATAACACATTTTACCATACTATAACGTATTAATTTCGGTAAATCACACTATATAATACAGTAGATTTTAAACTTAGTCATACATTGATAAATATTTTTCTTTAGAGCATTAGGTACGGTCGGCTTGAGCCGTCGAAAATGCTAAAACAATTTCATGGTATGGTTGAGCCGTCGTAAATATTCCCATAACACCAAAACCTCCACAACACCAAAAATTAAGCCTCCTTGGTTGGCTTGAGCCAAGGAAACAAGCTGGGCCCTCATATTTCCACGTGTCAAGAAACTATTCGTTTAAAAAAAATACGTGAAAACGCGCGCCGTCCCCTAGGCGCAAGACACGAAAACGCGAGACAGGGTTTGGTTTTTAGCGTTATCGGGTGGCGTTTTCCCACGGCGCCAAATTTTTTTTCCCCGTACCTGTGCTCTTAGAATAATTACTTGGTAAAAAGTAAACAAGGTGTGCAACCATTTATTTCAATAATAAAAATTCAATTCAGGTGAACAAGTGAAACTAACCGATAAAAACAACAAAAAATCATACAAGTTTAAATTTGATAAGTATTTTAGAAGCTAAAGTGGTTAAGATTTAAAAAAATAACAAAAAAAAAATGTTCTTTAAACAAAAATTACCAAAAAAAAATAATAATAGCCAAACAATAAAAAAATATAAAAAAACATAAAAAAAACACATCATATTAGTTGAACAAATAATAGAAATAGGATTAAACAAGTCCGTTGAGTAGGCCAAGCCCTAAACATATCAGTAAATATATTTGTTTAAGTTAACGAACAATAGACATGGAACTAAACAAGTCTGGTAGATAGGCCAAGTGCTAAAATAACATTAAAGTTTATCCGTTTAAATATCGTTTTAACAAAAACGATTCTCACTACATATAAACAAAAATATTACACAAAAGTTATTTAAAAAAAATAAACGAAACAAGTAAAATGTTAAGATATCTAAAATTTATGTCATATGATCACAATCATGAATTACAATGACGTCAACTATATTGAACTGATTTTAGCTATTGGAGAGTGTGAACTACTCAAGATGGACCATTTTGGTGCAACTTGTGCAACCAACTCTGAATAACCTAAGACCAAGGTGTGTATATGTATTATAAATTAGCAAAATATATATCGTACGTATTGTTTTCTCACATTATGAGGTTTATGCTTGAGTTGATGTTAGAAATGACTCTTCTTGTTGTAATGCGAGATTAGAGAGATGAGGAGTTAACAAACTCAAGACCAAAATATTTTTAGATGACTGGATGGGATATATGGATAAATTCAGTTATGTTGATCAATTTTTTATTTTTACATATTTTCATGTATAAGATGTGGATGACGCGCCAGTGTTCCTTCATGCTTTTCTATAATAAAAGATTAGGATTTCTATTTATTCATTTAAGCGCTTATTATTTTAATATTTTAATTACCAAGATAAATTAATATTTTTAGGCTTTCTTTAAGTACCACAAGTAATTCATTTAAGTTCTCATATTTTTTCAAATTAGAAAATAAGTGACAAACTAAATACTAACTCATTTTAGTGATATGATATTTTCATGTATTTTATAATCGGTTTGTTTCTTCATGTGTTGTTTTAGCTAAATTTTTATTCATGTGTATGTTGGTGTCTAGGCCTTGGCCCGTTTTCCATTAGCTACAATTTTTTTATTATCTGTTCTTAGACTTCTTGGATATGTGTACTTTTTTTTGGTGACGTATTTTTCTTAACAGTTTAAACATGTTTGGTATTTCACATCATGCAATAGAACATTGATAAGAAAAGGTGGTTATACAATGGAATATGGCTTCATGTGATTAGGACGAGAATCAGTGTATTTAAAGCTAAGATCATATCAAGTGGTAATGTTTGGTAGGATTAAACATAAACGTTATAAATGGTTTATAATCCATTTCTATTTGACAAATATAAAGCAAGTAGACATTTAAAATTTTCTTATTTGCATGTATGTAAATGTTAATATGCCACTTGATATTATTTGACACTGATGGTGAGTAAAGAGTGAAGGCCGTTTTTAGCAAAGAGAATATTCTCACACGAACAGCTATATTTTCCGTTGTCAAAAGTCAAAAGTAAGCGAGGATAAGTATTTTCTGTTTATACAAATGCGACAAACATTAGAACTAAATGACACACGTTGTTTCAAAAGAAGTTTTATGAATCGAACACACGACACAACACAACAATGTATTTCTTTACATTGGAAGATTAACATGAGACGTAATCAGTTCGCTCGATGACCCAAGCCTAAAACGTAATCAAATATTAGTTTCTTTTAAACAAAAATAGTTAAACCCTATATGTCTAACTGTCAAGCATTATAACAATTGAGCAACGTTCTTTCTAAAAAAAATTAACGAAACAAACCCGCCCGTTGGGCGGGTTACGAAACTAGTATATATATATATATATATATATATATATATATATATATATATATATATATATATATATATATATATATATATATATATATATATATATATATATATATATATATATATACATGTATATATATATAAAGGGAGGTTAATGTAAGATCAAATTTAAAATTTTAAAAGTAAGAACTAATAATAACCCTTTGATGAACTAGTTAATCTTTGATGACATGGATAAATGATCAATGGAAATATAGTAAATATATATAGTTTAAAGGTATATTAAATTAAAACTGTTGGAAACTCACTTTATGTGACGACATTTAAGAATTCCCGTTAGTTATCATAGTCACGCACATTTAGACTAGACTAGGCTCTTTGTATAGTTTAGGTTGTGTGCGTGACTATATATACCCCTCCTTAGCTTCCAAGGAGGGGTGTTGATTGTCATTTTAATCATTTTCGGAATACACACACTTTCACTCTCAACCTCTCTTCTCTCTCTCTAAGTTTATCAATGGCTTCCACCACCATCTACCACCACATTAGACCACCGGATCCATTTTAGCATTTCTACATTTGGCATCAGAGCCACGGTTCCATCCTTGGATCGTGTTTATATTTTCGATTTTGGTGGTCTAATCTTCTCTTTGTGTCTCGTTACATTTTTTTTGGTCTGATTTGTCAAAACATTTGTCACGTCTTATTGTTTATTCCCCTTGTCCAAACTATGTCACTGTGTTATCATGTGTCATATTCTTTTTGTGTCCATCTGTCCAAACAGTTGCATCTGTTGGGTCTAACTTATTAATTTATTCCCTGGGTTTCATCATTTTCATGGTCAAATGGTCTTCCCTATGTCACGGTGTACTTATCTGTTTTTTATAACAGTTTTTTCTTGATTTTTTTTGGGGTTCTTTCTGGTCATATTGTCTAGAAGATGAAGATCTGCCAGAAATTAAACCAGACCCAGAAAACATATTCAGATTCATAGTCCCGGATTTTCAGGAAAAAGTAGATTTTTGGACTTTGCTACATGGTACAATCGCATGGATTGCGATGGAGGATTTTTTGTCACATTCCGATGGGTTTGACTTACCCATTGCGATGGGACTCACTCCGATGAGTCACATTGCGATGGGTGGTCGGATCTGTCGCAATGGCATAGTCACGACGTCATGCTGCCCATTTGTTCTCAATATTGCGATGGCTGGTAACCATTGCGATGGGTACCATCGTAATGGGTTCCATCGTAATATGATTTTGATTGCGATGGAAAATAATTGTTTGACTTTGCGATAGAAAGACATGGACTGTTTAATTATTGCGATACAAAGACTTGAAAACTTGACTCGCTTAACACATGACCCGGGGCCAAATGTGTGACCAAACCGAACCCAACCCAACCGAGTCAACTCGGTAATTACCGAGTTGACTCAGTTAAACTCACTGAGTTGACTCGATACTTCCAACCTTATTACTCCTTAATCAACACCAATTCTATACTACACCCATCGACACCTAAACCCTCTATCAATCTGACAAGACTCGAACTCAACATAAAATCAGAAAACTTTTTGATCTCAGATTAATTTCGTGGGTTATAATTTGTTATGACCTCGAAAGATCATTTGTGACACCCTAGAATCGAGGTTATTAACGATACCCTAAATTACGCTAATTTTTGAAATTTTTAAATAAATTATAATTTCTATACTTATAAGTATTTTGGTTAGAGCCGATGTTCGAGGTTATAATTTTTACGTTTGACGTTTTGAGAAGGACGATGACGATTACGATCCCGAGGGATGCCCAATTTTATATAATTTTTGACGATTTATCGATAATGTAATTTTTCGAGAATTTTATTTACGATTCGTGTTAAGTTGAGTCGGGTGAGTTTTATAGCCTTCCGAGTACATTTAAAGTATCCCAAAAATATTTTGGAGCGTTCGGGAAGATTTCCGACTCCCGTAAAATTTTCAAAGTTGACAAATGAGTCAAACCCGCAAAGTTTTGAGGTCGTTTTCTATTTAAGGACAAAAGAAGCCAAAAATTGCACAAAGGTCCCTCCTAACCCATCAAAAGGGCCAAAATGGATAAACACACAAACACACACAACATTTTCACCAAAAAAATCAAACACTCTCCCTCCTCTCTCTCTAAAGCCGACGGACACCCCCACCCCCATCAAAAACCCACCAAAAATCTTCTTCCACTTGATTTTTCAAAAATCTAAGGTTAGACCACACTTAGTTTGGTCATTCCCCACATATTCATGTGCTCAAATCCCACATGCATTGATAAAATTTTTCAAGATTTTTCCATATGATCCAAATTCGTTTTTGTGGCTAAAAGAGCTAATGCATGTTGATATTAAGTGTTATGGAAGTATAAACACCATGAAAACCCACCAAAATTAATTTGGTTGTGGTGATTGGGTCACCCAAACCCCACGGCAAAGGGGGTGTTTGGGGAGCCATGGTGGTTGTTGATTTTGCATGTTAATCTTGTGTTTGGTTGGATGTTTAAAGGTGTTTTACATAGGTGTTAGTGGTTGCATGTCCATTTTCTTTGATTCTTGATTTTGAGTTTGATTGATCAATAGGGGTAGGATTGAAGTTTGATGTTAGGATATGTTTGGGAAGGCTTAGGATGATGTTTAGTGATGATTAGAAGTCTTGGAATCGAGTCTAAGCATGTTTTTGGTATGGTCATTTTTAGGCAGAAACATTTGGTCCATTTTATAAAAATGATTTTTGTTCCAGGTCTTGAAAACTAAATGTAGTGATAGAGGGTTTTTCTAGCTTTAATTTGGTATAAGGTAGAGCCCGTGACTCAAAACGAGCTAAAAGTTATGACATTTTAAAGATCGGGTACCGGGAGACGAGGACTTTCACAATCCGAATTTGTGCAAAGTTTTAGTCAAATCCCGAGGGTCACAAGTATAATTTGGTAAATGGTCAAGGGTCAAAATTTGGTCCCTAACCTGTACAAATGAGTCTATATGTTGACTTAGTTGTCAAGGAAGTCAAAGGTATTTTTCATATAGGTCAAAGAGGTCAAAATTGGTCGAAGCGCAATTTCAGCCCGTAAAATGTAGTCGTGGAAATGAGTTGCGTAACGGGTCGTAAAAGTAAAAACTTTTATTGGGCTTAAAAACATGTTATCTACAGGTCATATAGGATTTTTGGAAATTTTGTCAAATTTTATAAGCATGGTTTAATAAGGTAAAACAGCCCGTACTTTAGTCGAGTACCGGCGAGAATGAGTAAAAATGGACAACATAAGTAATGAGAATGAATGGTATAGAATAAGTGATACTTGTTGTTTTTGTTTTTGGCGTGAGTTATACTTGTCTTAAGTGACTTGTATATATGTATTTTATACAGTACCGTAAGTAACTAAATGAGATTACTCATTACGCGTTATTTGTGATAGGTGTTGATTTAACCGGGCATCCGTTTCGTCGTCAGTGATCATCCCTCGAACTACCGACTACTTAATATCTAAGGTGTGAATTTATAGCCTCGCTTATATTTATTTCAAATTGTTTTACCCGCGAGGGAAATGCATGCTAGTTTTTAAAAGGAACGTATATCATGAATGATTGTTAGACCCGAAAGTTGCCTTAGAATTGTGTTGAGTACCAAAGTTGCAAAAGTCCCTAAATTCATGAACTATTAACTATTGTCTTGCCCTCGAGTAGGGGGAAATAGCCGCTTATGCAATTTGTAGTACTACGGGGTTAACGACCCAATGCTAGCCGAGAAGCTGTACTTATAGTAAGTTCTGCGGTAG
Source organism: Glebionis coronaria (assembly GCA_025667525.1). NCBI lineage: Eukaryota > Viridiplantae > Streptophyta > Magnoliopsida > Asterales > Asteraceae > Glebionis > Glebionis coronaria. Next base: position 30,015 of record JANFOE010003187.1, on the reverse strand, counting down.
ATTATTTTGTATGAGAAATAAGGTATAATTGCAACTGATGCCTTTAGAAGGGGCACTGGTTTCATCTGAATCATGCCGGTATATTTACGCGGGTGATTGAGTTAACGGATTAGTGTCATGAGCTTAAACACAATTGTCAGTATCCTGATTATAGTTTGTTTGATCGACAAGACTATAAATGATCACGAATGGTTTTTATTATATATACGTTCAAATGGATTGTAAAACCTATGAATTCCACTCAACGTTTTCGTTGACCAAATTTTTGGCATGTGTTTCAGGTAACCGCTGAGAAGTAGGATGGAGCATGCATGGGATCGATGTTGTGTGTACGGCTTGGTGTCCGCTTGTTTTTCCCTCCTTTTCTACTTAAACAATTTTTATGTTTAATGTCATGTGGTTGTAAAACTGAAGTTTTTGGGTTGAGATTCATGGGGACCGAAAACGCTAAACTCTGTGTACTATTTGGGGTTGGAAAAACCGTGGACATGTATCATCTAACAATTTTAATTTCAAGTTTTAAGTCGACGTCTTTTTAGCGTCGTTTGACATATCTTGTGTGCAATGAATACTGTGTAGCACCCATTGTTGTAGTTCCGCTACGCATAACAATTGTGGGGGTGTTACAGATTGGTAATCAGAGCCACGAGTTATAGAGAACTAGGTCGTTTTTGAAAATCCTAAACTATAACTTTTGGTGTCGTAAGAAAAAGGGTCCAAGCACACACAACTATCCTGCATGGCTCCGGTAAGATTTATTGTTGTATTTATGGCATTTGACGTATACTTTTGAGTAAAGTATATATGTGGGTAATTATTATATAAGTATGGAATTACTATATGTAGACGTTAAATTTTACGTGAAATATCCGACATCGTAATTTTCATATTAATCATGCATGAGCATCATATTATTACATTTCGGGCATATGTACCACCTTTGCATTGCATTTGCATGCATATATTTATAACTATTGTATAATTACTTATGTACCCTCTGAAATTCGCTGTTATTGCAGGAATGGCCGAGGTACCGCCCAACGATAACGGAAACGATTACGTCGTAGGTCACGAAGGGGGACCGTTTCCTCCGAACCCGCCGGACAATAATAATGGATGGATCGCTCCAGAAGACGAAATAGGGCCGGAAAACGACAATGGCGAAAGTGAGGTGGATAACTTCAGCATGAGTAGTGACGAGAATGAGGATTCCGAAGAAGAGCCCGAGGAGATATTGGATGATGGCATTCCCGAGGATGCTGTGGGCCAGACCGAACCCGATTTGTTTCAATCTCCGAATTCGCCGAAGGGTTATGAGGTACCACCGACCGGTCGTTATGAGCAGCAACCCTTTGATCGCCCGATGGACAATAGTAATGGGAGCAGTGGAGAGTCATCCAAGTCGCCATCGATTCATGAGAATATTGCAAGGGTCTATTTTCCGAGACCGAGTCACTACTGGGATCCCGCAGGTCGTTTGGGGAGGATGGAAAGGTTGATGTATGAGCGGTTTGTAGTTGAGACTAGGGTGATTAAGAAGTTTGATAAGACTGAAAGGGAACATCAAAGACTGTTGGAAAGGACTTCAAGAATTGCGTATGATGGGATGATGAACACAAGTGCCATCAACAGTTTAAAATTAATGGTTGCGAATTTAAGTGCTAGTCTTGACCGTGTGAGGGAAGATCAGATGAGGTTGTCGAGGATGCAGAGTTGGGAGCATCGTGTGAGGGATTCATTGCCCCCGGATTGGAGATTCGTGGACGATGTGGAGATGGAGGCGAATGACTTCATGGTTCAGCCGCCTACTGGAGGTGCTTGTATTTCGGTGGGAAGTCAGGTAGCGATTGAGTATGGATCCACATCAGGGACGAAAAAGGAAACAGAATGTGGGCCGGATGAGAAAGGAAAGGGAAAAGTGGATGATGTGGATGAGGACGTGAGTGATGAGGAAATCGAGGAAGACGACGACGAGCCGCCATCCAAGAGGCAGTGTGGATCACCACATGCCTAGTTACTTGTTTTGTATTTTTCTTTGATCATTGTAATAGAACTATTTTAGACCTTTGTATGATGGTATTATGACGAGAAACTCAAGTACTTGATGTTTTGTGGTGAACGATTGTAGTGGCATTACTTGTCACGATTTTGGTTAACTATCAATACAATCTATGTTACCTTTCATGATCTGTGATATGTCTTAAATTTGATCTTTTGTGGTGTGAATTGATGAATATTAGTAACTCCGTAGTGATGTGTCGTTGTATGTATTTTATGTCTGGGAAACTTGATATGAATACTTACATTGTTTTTTTCTATTTTCCTTGTCTTGCAGAAAGAGATATTCGATAACACAATGCCTCCAAAGTTGACTGCCGATCGTGTTAACAACATGATTCAGGAAGCAATAGCTAATGCGTTGCAAGCGGACCGAGCTGGGAGAAATCAGGATCCAGGAAGGAACGCGGGGAGACAGCCAGCCCCGAGAGTGTGTACCTATTCTAGCTTTATGAAGTGCGGTCCCACGCAGTTCCGTGGAACGGGTGGAGCCCTAGAACTTAGGCGATGGTTGGAAAAAGTTGAGAGTACGTTTGAAATCAGTGGTTGTGCAGAGGCGGATAAAGTAAAGTTTGCAGCGGCTACGTTTATGGATGATGCGTTAAGTTGGTGGAATACCCAGGTAGCTACGGTTGGATTGGCTGTAGCAAATGCAAGGACGTGGAATGCGACCAAAGCTTTGTTGACAAAGAAGTTTTGCCCAGAGGAGGAATTGGGGCAATTGGAGGACGAATTGAGACATTTGACCTTAAAGAACAACGATATAGCTGCTTACACCAGGAGATTCAATGAGTTAAGTCTTTTGTGTCCGGACATATTTGCCAATGATGCCAAGAAAATGAAGCAGTATATAAAGGGTTTATCTAGCAACATCAAAGGTGAAACAACTTCGTCAAAACCTGGAACGTTTGATGAAGCAGTTCAAATGGCACACGCTTTGATGGACGTTAAGCTTCAGGACAAGCAGAATTACATTGCTGAGGGCAACAAAAGGAAATGGGAGGCAGCACAAAGTAATCAATCCCAAGGCCAGAACCGAGGAGGAAATCGAAACAACCATGGGCCGAACCGTAATCAGCAGTTTAATCAGAGAAGGAACGAAGGGATGAGGGCAGTGACGAACCCTAGAGGTGTGAAAGTAAACCCCCATTGTGGAAAGTGCAACTTGTATCATGTTGGAAATTGCCCGCCGGCATGCGGCAAGTGTGGAAAGGCAGGTCATAGGACAGCTAGTTGTCGAACGGGAGGAGTAGCCACTGGGGCTAATGCTATCAGGATGAGAGGATGTTATAGCTGTGGAGAAAGAGGCATGTGCAAGCAAATTGCCCGAAGACAGGAAACAGACGGGGAGGAAATAATGCGGCAGCTGTGTATCAAGTGGGAACTGCTGATAAACCACAAGGTCCAAATGTGGTTACCGGTACGTTTTTGCTAGACGCTTGTTATGCTAGTATTTTATTTGATTCTGGCTCCGATAAGAGTTTTGTAGACGTTAGATTTAGTCGTCATATCGATAGAGAACCGGTGTTGTTAACGACTAGTTATAATGTTGAATTAGCCGATGGAAAAATTGTTAGTACGAATTCTATACTGAAAGGGTGTACCTTGAAGTTAGGAAACTACGCTTTTAAAATCGACTTGATGCCTATAGAGCTAGGATCGTTTGGCGTGATTGTGGGAATGGATTGGCTAATGGCGCATAGTGCTACGATCGTCTGTGGTGAGAGATTGGTGCAGATTCCGCTGAGGAATAGGGTTTTGACGGTAAAGGGAGACGAATGCACTTCTCGTTTGAAGGTGATTTCGTGTTTGAAGATGATGAAGTACGTAGAGAGCGGATGCGATGTGTTTTTGGCACAAGTTTCGAGCGATGGTGATGTAGAGGCGAGGATCGAAGAGGTACCAGTTATTCGCGAGTATCCGGACGTTTTTCCAGACGAGTTGCCAGGTTTACCGCCTACCCGTGAGGTCGAGTTTCGAATTGATTTAGTGCCAGGAGTTACGCCGGTTGCACGTGCACCCTATCGCTTAGCACCATCTGAGTTAAAGGAGTTATCGGATCAATTGAAGGAATTGATGGACAAAGGATTTATTAGGCCGAGCTCATCACCTTGGGGAGCGCCAGTGTTGTTCGTAAAGAAGAAGGACGGTTCGTTTAGGATGTGTATCGACTATAGAGAACTCAATAAGCTGACGGTTAAGAATCGGTACCCATTACCGAGGATTGATGATTTGTTCGATCAATTGCAAGGTTCCAGTGTATACTCTAAGATCGATTTAAGATCAGGGTATCATCAACTGCGTGTAAGAGAGGAGGATATTCCTGTAACCGCCTTTCGTACGCGGTATGGACACTTTGAATTTCGAGTGATGCCGTTTGGGTTGACGAACGCGCCTGCTGTATTCATGGATCTTATGAATCGCGTGTGCAAGACGTATCTAGATAAGTTTGTTATTGTTTTCATCGATGATATACTTATTTACTCTAAGAGTAGGGAGGAGCACGAGAAGCACCTAAGAAAGATTTTGGAGTTGTTAAGGAAGGAGAAGCTGTATGCAAAATTCTCTAAGTGTGAGTTTTGGTTGGAATCAGTGCAGTTTCTAGGTCATGTGATTGATAGTGAGGGAGTTCGTGTAGATCCTGCTAAGATCGTAGCAATCAGGGAATGGTCAGCACCGACGACGCCGACTGAAGTTCGACAATTTTTGGGTTTAGCTGGGTATTATAGAAGGTTTATTGAAGGATTTTCGTTGATTGCGAAACCATTGATGCGGCTTACCGAGAAGAATAGGGTGTATGAATGGGGAATTGAGGAAGAGCTTGCTTTCGAAACGCTTAAGGATAAGTTATGTTCCGCGCCGATTTTATCATTGCCTGAAGGAACCGAAGACTTCGTGGTGTATTGTGATGCGTCTCGTAAGGGTTATGGAGCAGTATTAATGCAACGTGAAAAGGTGATAGCTTACGCGTCGAGGCAATTAAGGAAGAACGAGGAGAACTACACAACGCACGATTTGGAATTAGGAGCGGTAGTTTTTGCGTTGAAATTGTGGAGACACTATCTGTATGGGACAAAGTGTGTTGTATTCACTGATCACAAGAGTTTGCAGCACATTTTAGATCAAAAGGAGTTGAATATGCGACAAAGACGATGGGTTGAACTACTGAGTGATTATGACTGCGAAATTCGCTATCACCCTGGGAAGGCGAATGTTGTAGCAGATGCATTGAGTAGGAAGGAACGGGAGAAACCTTTGAGGGTTAGAGCTTTAGTGATGAGTGAGAGCGTTGACTTAACCGAAACCATACTGAAGGCTCAGGAGAGAGGATTGATGAAAGGGAATGTTGAAGCCGAGAATTTGGGACGAATGTTGAAACCTCTTTTCGTGATTAGGTCAGACGGACTAAGATATTTTGAGAATCGGATTTGGTTGCCACTGTGTTCATCTGCGGAAGGAAAGCCTGGAATTCGAGAATTGGTTATGAATGAGTCGCATAAGTCGAAGTATTCGATACATCCTGGATCGGATAAGATGTACCACGGCCTGAAGAAAGTCTATTGGTGGCCGAATATGAAGGCAGATATTGCTCGTTACGTCAGTAAGTGTTTGACTTGTGCAAAGGTTCAGGCAGAACATAAGAAACCATCTGGATTGTTGGTACAACCGGAAATCCCGGAATGGAAATGGGAGAAAATCGCAATGGATTTTGTGACGGGTTTACCTAGGACTCCTAGTGGATGCGATATGATATGGGTAATTGTGGATAGGTTGACGAAATCTGCTCATTTCTTACCTATGAAGAAGACGGACAGCATGGAAAGACTCGCCAGCGTGTACGTGAAGGAGATCGTCTGTAGACATGGAGTGCCGTTATCGATCATTTCGGATCGCGACAGTAGATTTACGTCGGAATTTTGGAAATCGCTTCAACGTGCGATGGGCACTGAACTGAGTTTAAGCACGGCTTATCACCCGGAAACTGACGGCCAGAGTGAACGAACGATTCAAACGATGGAGGACATGCTCCGAGCATGCGTGATCGATTTTGGAGGAAGTTGGGAACGCCACTTGCCTCTAGTGGAATTTTCATACAATAATAGTTATCATGCGAGTATCAAAGCGGCACCGTTCGAAGCATTGTATGGAAGGAAGTGTAGATCGCCCGTGTGTTGGAGTGAAGTAGGGGAGAGTCAATTGACTGGACCCGAAATGGTTTTAGAAACGACAGAGAAGATCGTGCAGATCAAGAACCGACTACTTGCTGCGAGAAGCCGACAGAAAAGTTATGCCGATAACCGAAGGAAACCGTTGGAGTTTGAAGTTGGAGATATGGTTATGCTCAAGGTATCGCCATGGAAGGGTGTGATTCGTTTTGGGAAGAAAGGAAAGTTGAGTCCGAGGTATATTGGACCGTTTAAGATCGTTGAACGAATTGGACCAGTAGCGTACAAGCTAGAATTGCCGACCGAACTTAGTGCTATTCATGACACGTTTCACGTATCGAACCTGAAGAAGAGTTTGGCAGACAAGGAATTGGTGATTCCTTTGGACGAGATTCGACTAGACGACAAAATGCACTTTGTGGAAGAACCTGTGGAAATTATGGACCGGGAGGTCAAGCGGTTGAAGCGTAGTAGGATTCCTATCGTGAAGGTCCGATGGAATTCTAAGCGTGGACCGGAATACACCTGGGAACGTGAGGACTTTTTCAAGGAAAGGTATCCTCATCTGTTCCAGTAGCACGAAATGTGAGTACAAGAAGAGGCGAGCGCCGGGACGTCGCTCTCTTTAAGGAGGGGTGGATGTGACACCCTAGAATCGAGGTTATTAACGATACCCTAAATTACGCTAATTTTTGAAATTTTTAAATAAATTATAATTTCTATACTTATAAGTATTTTGGTTAGAGCCGATGTTCGAGGTTATAATTTTTACGTTTGACGTTTTGAGAAGGACGATGACGATTACGATCCCGAGGGATGCCCAATTTTATATAATTTTTGACGATTTATCGATAATGTAATTTTTCGAGAATTTTATTTACGATTCGTGTTAAGTTGAGTCGGGTGAGTTTTATAGCCTTCCGAGTACATTTAAAGTATCCCAAAAATATTTTGGAGCGTTCGGGAAGATTTCCGACTCCCGTAAAATTTTCAAAGTTGACAAATGAGTCAAACCCGCAAAGTTTTGAGGTCGTTTTCTATTTAAGGACAAAAGAAGCCAAAAATTGCACAAAGGTCCCTCCTAACCCATCAAAAGGGCCAAAATGGATAAACACACAAACACACACAACATTTTCACCAAAAAAATCAAACACTCTCCCTCCTCTCTCTCTAAAGCCGACGGACACCCCCACCACCATCAAAAACCCACCAAAAATCTTCTTCCACTTGATTTTTCAAAAATCTAAGGTTAGACGACACTTAGTTTGGTCATTCCCCACATATTCATGTGCTCAAATCCCACATGCATTGATAAAATTTTTCAAGATTTTTCCATATGATCCAAATTCGTTTTTGTGGCTAAAAGAGCTAATGCATGTTGATATTAAGTGTTATGGAAGTATAAACACCATGAAAACCCACCAAAATTAATTTGGTTGTGGTGATTGGGTCACCCAAACCCCACGGCAAAGGGGGTGTTTGGGGAGCCATGGTGGTTGTTGATTTTGCATGTTAATCTTGTGTTTGGTTGGATGTTTAAAGGTGTTTTACATAGGTGTCAGTGGTTGCATGTCCATTTTCTTTGATTCTTGATTTTGAGTTTGATTGATCAATAGGGGTAGGATTGAAGTTTGATGTTAGTATATGTTTGGGAAGGCTTAGGATGATGTTTAGTGATGATTAGAAGTCTTGGAATCGAGTCTAAGCATGTTTTTGGTATGGTCATTTTTAGGCAGAAACATTTGGTCCATTTTATAAAAATGATTTTTGTTCCAGGTCTTGAAAACTAAATGTAGTGATAGAGGGTTTTTCTAGCTTTAATTTGGTATAAGGTAGAGCCCGTGACTCAAAACGAGCTAAAAGTTATGACATTTTAAAGATCGGGTACCGGGAGACGAGGACTTTCACAATCCGAATTTGTGCAAAGTTTTAGTCAAATCCCGAGGGTCACAAGTATAATTTGGTAAATGGTCAAGGGTCAAAATTTGGTCCCTAACCTGTACAAATGGGTCTATATGTTGACTTAGTTGTCAAGGAAGTCAAAGGTATTTTTCATATAGGTCAAAGAGGTCAAAATTGGTCGAAGCACAATTTCAGCCCGTAAAATGTAGTCGTGGAAATGAGTTGCGTAACGGGTCGTAAAAGTAAAAACTTTTATTGGGCTTAAAAACATGTTATCTACAGGTCATATAGGATTTTTGGAAATTTTGTCAAATTTTATAAGCATGGTTTAATAAGGTAAAACAGCCCGTACTTTAGTCGAGTACCGGCGAGAATGAGTAAAAATGGACAACATAAGTAATGAGAATGAATGGTATAGAATAAGTGATACTTGTTGTTTTTGTTTTTGGCGTGAGTTATACTTGTCTTAAGTGACTTGTATATATGTATTTTATACAGTACCGTAAGTAACTAAATGAGATTACTCATTACGCGTTATTTGTGATAGGTGTTGATTTAACCGGGCATCCGTTTCGTCGTCAGTGATCATCCCTCGAACTACCGACTACTTAATATCTAAGGTGTGAATTTATAGCCTCGCTTATATTTATTTCAAATTGTTTTACCCGCGAGGGAAATGCATGCTAGTTTTTAAAAGGAACGTATATCATGAATGATTGTTAGACCCGAAAGTTGCCTTAGAATTGTGTTGAGTACCAAAGTTGCAAAAGTCCCTAAATTCATGAACTATTAACTATTGTCTTGCCCTCGAGTAGGGGGAAATAGCCGCTTATGCAATTTGTAGTACTACGGGGTTAACGACCCAATGCTAGCCGAGAAGCTGTACTTATAGTAAGTTCTGCGGTAGATTATTTTGTATGAGAAATAAGGTATAATTGCAACTGATGCCTTTAGAAGGGGCACTGGTTTCATCTGAATCATGCCGGTATATTTACGCGGGTGATTGAGTTAACGGATTAGTGTCATGAGCTTAAACACAATTGTCAGTATCCTGATTATAGTTTGTTTGATCGACAAGACTATAAATGATCACGAATGGTTTTTATTATATATACGTTCAAATGGATTGTAAAACCTATGAATTCCACTCAACGTTTTCGTTGACCAAATTTTTGGCATGTGTTTCAGGTAACCGCTGAGAAGTAGGATGGAGCATGCATGGGATGGATGTTGTGTGTACGGCTTGGTGTCCGCTTGTTTTTCCCTCCTTTTCTACTTAAACAATTTTTATGTTTAATGTCATGTGGTTGTAAAACTGAAGTTTTTGGGTTGAGATTCATGGGGACCGAAAACGCTAAACTCTGTGTACTATTTGGGGTTGGAAAAACCGTGGACATGTATCATCTAACAATTTTAATTTCAAGTTTTAAGTCGACGTCTTTTTAGCGTCGTTTGACATATCTTGTGTGCAATGAATACTGTGTAGCACCCATTGTTGTAGTTCCGCTGCGCATAACAATTGTGGGGGTGTTACATCATTACCACCCGAAATCATATCATCATCGATCCTGAACCGTCACTGTTTCATGTATATGGGATAACCATCTTAGTAATATACGAATTTAAAGAGAGAACATAACAATTATGTTATATTCTATCTTTGATTCGATTGAAAAAGGTTAGATCAATCACATGCAATCACCAATCGTACCTACCCGAGACCTCAATATTGAGATCTAGAAGACGTTTTCTTCTTGATTCTTCATTTTTATATGGTTCGTTTGATAAGGTATATTTGACTTCGAATCGAGTGGTGATTTGGTTTGAGTTGATATATTTGTGATAAGATTGGGGGTTGCGTATGATGGGAGAAAAGATTCTGATGGTGAAAGTTTGATTTGGATTTAGTTTGATGGTGATGGATGGTTGATCTGGTGGAAGGACGGAGGTTTCGAGGTTGGGTTGTGAGAGGAGTTTGTGTGAAGAGACGGAGAGATCTAGGTGTTGGCTGCAAATGAAATATGATTAGGGTTACCCTAATCTTTAGGGTTAGGAGATATATATATCTCAAGGTTTGGACCGGGTATAACTTTTCAAGTGATTGGGCCATGGACACTAGTTGTTTTTGATAAACATTGGCTATGGTTTCATTGGAGTTGGGCCAGGCTAAATGATTTGGGCCATGAAGGCTGAAATGTGATGGACTCACATTGTTTTAAAAATTGGAATGATTTGAACCGTGTGTTTTAATAACACATACACACAAATTTTTTTTAAACATACAAATTTTTAAATAAATTTGTTGTGTATTAACTTTTAATTCATTGTGACATCGGGTCGAGACAAAAAGTGTCGAGACATTGTTAAGGATAATGGATGCTCAAACAAACAAGTTCCTTTTTTGAATTTGTAGTTTTTTTGTTGCATTTGTGGTTCTTTAATTTTTTCTTGACACTGATGGGGTGACGAGAAATGTGACGCGACAAAATGAAGTGACAAATGTGACAAGAATTTATTTTGACGAGACCAAGAAAAATGGGCGATTTTTTAGTGGCTACAGATTTTGTTTGATCGGGTATTAATTACGTGACGTTGAAGACGGATTTTTTGAAGGCGTGGATTTATTTTATCTTTTAATAGATAACTTGCTCGTGCTTAATCCTAGAATGAAGACTTGGTTATCTGGTTTCCGGGTTCGGGGTGGATGGTTGATGACTCGGATAACTATCACTTAAAGGGGTTACATTGTTGTACTCAGTGTCACGCGCTTAGTCGACGTGGATAATTTCAAGAGGTGTTGTGCTTATAGACTTCTTCAGTGATGCATTGAGTACTTAGAGATTTCTCCACCGTTCTTCATTCAACAATAGTGCAAGCTTAAGTCACAAGATCGAAGGATTTTTATTCAGCTTCACGTTTGATGTATCTGGTTCATTCTTTCAGTGGTCACTTCAAATTGCTTTCACGTGGGTTGGTAAAGGTTATGAGAAGAGATTTTCGATCAACAGCTGATTCTCACAAAATATATAATTCAGCTTATTTATTATTCTCACGAGATTTCAGGTTCATGTGCGTACAATTTATTGATGGTTCCGAGTTTCAAAACCATCAAGGGGGAAGAAGAAGACACATTGAACGCACAACGAGTACACGTGATGAACTTCATACCTTCTTTTGATTTGAAGATATTCCGGGATGACATTTTTCATAGCCGTAGAGAAAATTAGTGTTTTAACTCGTGTCGTTATCAATCTCCAAACGGTACACTACTGATTCGAGGTTTAATTGTTTGATTGTTGCAATTAAACATCATCACTATCCTATATGAATTCCCGGGACTTAATTGACTATGGTGCATCTCCGGAAGAAGATATGTACATTTCCGGGACTTAATTGACTCTGGTGTTACGATGTCAACTTCATGAATGGGATAAAGTGTCCACTTCAGTATTTGAGCTTCATAATTGGGATTGATTTACCTTCTTCAACTATGTGGGGGAAGAAGTGTCTTGATTCTTTCTGGTATGCATAACTTGAACTCTCAGGGGGAAGAAAAATTCAGAAGAATTATTCAAGCGTGAGATGAAAAGTTGTTGATCTACTTGGTGTGCCCTAAACTTTCAATCCCTCTTAGCAACATTATCATGTTATATGATGGGATTTGCTTGTTAGATTCCGCTGTGCGGTTAATCATTCTAAGCTTTATTGAAAGCTTTGAAGTTGCTTACGAGGATTGTTGATTTAGGGGGAAGCTATTTAAAATGCTTCTACATCAAGTTTACATGGCATGAATTAGGGGGAAGCTAATTCAAAAGCTTCTCCTTAACCAGAAGTGTATGGGTTACTTAGCTCGTGCCGTTACAGTATTTCTTCTACAAGTTACTTTAAAGATGAGTCGTTTTGAAGACGAAGGCCTCATAAGACTTCATCAGCATTGGATGCTTCATGAAAGCTCTTGTTCTTAATTATTTTGTACTTGTTAGGAAGAATATTGTAAGGAATTCTACACGTCGTCCCATGGGGGAAGATTGTTGGAAACTCACTTTATGTGACGACATTTAAGAATTCCCGTTAGTTATCATAGTCACGCACATTTAGACTAGACTAGGCTCTTTGTATGGTTTAGGTTATGTGCGTGACTATATATATCCCTCCTTAGCTTCCAAGGAGGGGTGTTGATTGTCATTTTATTCATTTTGGGAATACACACACTTTCACTCTCAACCTCTCTTCTCTCTCTCTAAGTTTATCAATAGCTTCCACCACCATCTACCACCACATTAGACCACCGGATCCATTTTAGCATTTCTACAAAAACCCGGTCAGCTATGTTTTTTTCCTTTAATATTTATTGTATTGTTAATTTCTGGTACACACTTCTAATTTACGTAGTATGATTTTTTTAAAATATATCAATACTCAAAAAATATATAAAATAATGATGCAGGATACAATAAAATACACAAATGATGCATGACAGAAGTGAAATCAATAAAATATAATCCCACAATGAACAACTTTATTAATACACACTTGTAGACGATACACATATCCTATTTCAAATATGATAGAATCTAAATACATGCATTCTTCCCGTTTCAACACCGGTACAACCTAGGAGTTCTGTACATAAACTCATTCAATCTTATCTAAAATTGATACATTACTACAACAAACTTTCAAATAGATTAGAGAACAAAACATATCCTAACAAATCTTCTATATCCCCGACCAGTTCTTGATACACATACTAAAATCGAACCGCAAAATACACTGGTACAACGGATACATCATGTTGTCGTGTGATTATACTCCGGTACAACTGATGCATGGTGGTGTCGTGTGATCATACTCCAGTACACCTGATTCATCGTGGTGGCGTGTGATCATGATCCGGTACACCTGATTCTGGTACATCGTGGTTTTGTGCATCACATACCAGGATGTACCTGGTGTACCGGTGACAACTGGCACAACGGGAAAGCGACGGGTGTGGCAATTTTGTGTGCCACGGACAGCAGCGACAAGCGTCGTGATGGCATTTTTTTTGTTATGTATCTGATGTGCCAACAATAACAAGGACAAGCGGCGCCTAGCAAATTTCATCACTTGTATAAACACAATTTCTTATATGAACCATTTTTTCAATCACAGATCGGTGAAACTATTTTTTTGGTTTGTTGTTTTATCTTTTTGTTACAGATTGGTGGTGGAGAAGTTATTATTAACCATAGATCATTGCTTTTTTTAATGGATCGGTAGATAGAGTTTAATGGATTTGTAGATTTTTTATTGGTATGAGAGAAATGATTGAGGATGAAGATGGAGGCTGGTGTTTGATTATGAGAGAGAAGAGATGTGAGATTAGTAATTAGGTTTATTGGAAAAAAAACACTGTAAAATTCCTAATTTACCCTTCTATTTATAATTTTGTTCTTCTAATGTTTTTAATTATTCAGTTCCACTTGTCAGCTAACTATTGGGTTCTTACTTTTATAATTATAAAAAGTTCTTACTTGATCCAAATTCTATATATATATATATGTATATATATATATATATATATATATATATATATATATATATATATATATATATATATATATATATATATATATATATATATATATATATATATATATATATCTTTACATTATATATAAGATGAGGGATTTGCCACGTCATCAATCAAGACACTAATCCCAGTCAGCACATGGGCTTAGGTTCTGGCTTAACATGCCATGTTATGGGCTTATGTTCTGGGCTTAATGTCCCGACTTCCGTCAGATATATCTATCCTTCCAAAAACACTTCCCCGTCTTCCATTGTTTTCCAAACCCTATATCCATATCTATTGTTCCATCAAAAAGTAGCAGATTATTAAAAAAAACCATACGAACGCACGTCATTGAAAACGATTATTTTGTAATTCTACATCCCTGTTCGATTATTTTGTTATAGTCGCATCCCTGTTCGATTTTCATTCCGATGTAATTCTACATCGAATTTAAAAATATTAAGAATACAATACTGATTTTTGATTATTTTATAATTAAGAAGTTACATTAGAATGTTTCAATTCACATACTACAATACTGATTTTTTATTGTTGATGCAGTGGCTGTGTTGTTATTTTCGGTGACTTCTATATGAACACTGTGACGATAAGATTGACCCACTTGCAGAGAAAGCCTGGATTGAAATCAAGAAACAATAAGCCGTTCTCTATGATAAAGTTCTATGTAAGATCCTAACATCCATTAAAGAATTGAAAGAGAAGAAAACGTTTTAAGGTGTGTCTTATATCTCTAAACACTTGGTTATTGTTTTTTTACTCAGATGTGTGTTTGACAATTTAACATCAGCAAGTGAGCCACAAACCTCAAAGAGGCTATTGAATTTGGTGATTAGCTTGCTACAGAGTTTTTTACCGACATGTTCTTGAGTGAGTACTTTAACTGCCTTTAGTCTCTTTTTATATCTTCTTTTGAACTTTTTGTTTCTGTTAGGAAGGTAATATATATATATATATATGCCCAATATTTTATGCATAAATTCAGGGAAAATTCTTTTGAAGATGGCAACGACCCTAATTTTTTTGATCAAGATCCTGTAATAAGTCAATGTCAGTTGATCTTAAGGGGTATTACCAACTGAAGAGAATCACTTTTGGAACTATTAAATAGACTAAGATATTTGCTATATGTTATCCTTGATGCCTGACATTGCATATAGAATAATTCATGGAAGTTTGCAAGGTTAGTTAAGGCTGTAATGGATCTTATTGGGTTGTGAGGGTGTTTGGATATGAATTTAAGTCGTTTATTACAACCTGATGGTGTAGTATTCATCTTTGATTGTTTCATAAAAGTAATCATGTAAATGCTTATGATTTTTGAGCATCTGGATCAGATTATGATTCTCGATACATAGGTAAGGAGTTATTGCACCAAACTTTTTATTGAGATTTACTTATAAAATTTGTACAGTAATTTGTAACAAGAAGTGAAGTTGACTTGACCTGCTTTGGGAAAGTGCTAGAAACTCGATTAAAATGTATCAGCATTTTCCTTTCTATTGGAAGGGCACTATTATTTTGGTAAATAAGGCCTTACCTCCCAATTACGTACATCTCTTAGGTCGAAGCACTTTACAGGATGCTTATAAGACAAGATTTTTACTGATGCTAACACTTAAGTCTGTGATGACTAAAAATATAGCAATTTCTGTTATTATAATTTATTAGATGGTGTGTCATATACTGATATATGTAATTAGTTGTGTTTATGTAAATGATTATAAAATATTGCAGTGGAATTGTGATGGATGAAGCCTGTGAGAATTATTGTTGTTGATAACCAGAGAAGATTTTGATGGTTTGAAGGAGAATGTGTTACAATTTATTATACTTTCAGCTCCAAATGAAGCTATATGCCTGTGTTTGTAAGCTATAAACTCTATTTCATTCTTTAATAGATTATATGACGAAGCATCAAAGTTATATGCTGATTTAAAATGTTGATTTTGATTATTCAGAACAACCTATTTTATTTGGAGACTCTTGATGGTTTGATTTTAGACAAGAGAATGCTCTGATGACCCATGGGTGGGACTACATCAGGTAATCTCTACCACATAATTAATTTCTAATTTTAAACAGTGATGGAATTCGAATAAAATGCTTGTTACGATTCTTATCAAGGACCTATTTCATCCGGACACATACTAACAGGCGATTTAACAAATGACAATGTCTCAAATAAGCGCGAGGATGGAGTAGACCATCTAGCAGGTATGTCTCCATCACCTATTCAGGTAGTATAAACCAAGCACTCTTTTGAGTTTGAAATAATACGCATGTTTTAGTCTTATCAAGGACCTATTTCACTTGGAGACATTATAGCAGATGATTAAACAAATGATAATTTCAAAGAGAATCCTCAGGGAATACTTGACCATCCAGCAGGTATGTCTTCATTTCCTATTTGATTTCCAAAATAAACCAACCATTTAACTTAGATTCTGAAATTAAATGCATGTTTTGATTTCTATCAAGGGCCTGTTTTGCCTGAAGACAAAATAAGTGACAATTTAACATATAATGTTTTAAAGAAGCTCGAGGACACAAAAGACCATTCATCAGGTATAAATGCCTCCATCTACAAACTTGATTTCAAATACGAGAAACCAACCATTTAATTATAATTTCGTTATGAAATGCTGTTTCAACTCATCAAAACCTTCATTCGCCTAAACCCGGACATAATAAAAAAAACCAATGATTAGATATTAACATTCGGATAAAGTTGTAGTTTCTTCAAAAATAGACAAGTTGGAGTACATTCATCAAATGATAATGTCCCCAACTTTGTTTTAGTGAAGCAGTGTGGCAAAAGAAACTACAGTATGTGGAGGAATTAGATGGAATGCATTATGAGGAATGCATTATGAGGAGTCATAATATGCATGGTCTTATCGATTAAAAAAAGGACCAGCCTGGAAATAAGATCATAGACTTAAGAGAAAAATATGAGAACCTTTTCAATGGTTGGCTTATTGGTTCGCTGAATGAAGAAATACCGTAAGAACCAAATCAAAGTCTAGAGATACCCAACTACGTCTAAGACTGATAAGAGACCCCATGGTTATGATAACAGACCCGTACAAAGTTATATAGGTGTCAAATAGTTTCACACAAAATTAACACCTGTGGTTCTAAAACAGAAGTGCGCCCCATCAGACACTTTGAAACATCAAAACCTATGGAATATGCACAATATGATGCCACTCCAGAAGCTTATGCAACAAAATTTCCTGTTGGTGATCGTATTCTGACGATGATAATTCCGTACAGTAAGCTTCCCAATTGTTTTATATTAGTTATAACACCAGCATTTTTGCTGATCTTGCCAACTCAGATGCACGTCAGGTCGCCGAAAATGCAGATCTGATGGTAGGCATTGATGTCATTTGTCTATTTAGTAGAATGAGTGGTTGTTGATCAAGTCCATCTTTTTTAACATGGCTTTTCTATTTTTTTTATTATGAGTCTACACACAATTGGTGTGATCAGAAAGGTGTAATACATGATCTCATATTTTTTTTCTTATTTTTCATCCTTAATTTACTATTCAGTACATCATTGATGAAGGGTGTTATTCTATTTGGTGCTTTAGTTTTATGCTATGGACAGATGTACCGATGCTCGCATTTTTTTGCTCGGAGAAATGCTTCCCCTTCGACTTGGCTATATTGGTGTGGTGTACTATAATTGCCTATCTTACAACTGTTAGAAATTCAGTTTGCTCCCATAAAGTAAAATAAATAACTAAATGTTAACTGCTCTTATGGGCACAATTCGATTCTCATTTTTTTGAATTATTATGTTTTGCTTGACTTATTAAGTTTTACTCTTATGGACACAGTTTGATTCGCATTTTTTGTATTTTCCTAATTCCTGTTTTTCGTGGCTGTGGTCCAAGTTATAAATTTTGAAGGATATTTATAGTGCTTCATTTTCTTTGCATCAGGATGAACATCTTTATCTATCATTCTCATGCCCAGCAACACAAAAGTGAGGAGGTAAAAACAACATGCGCCATTAATCGATCTTGAACCTTTTTGTTATAAATGCAGTATTAGTTCTTGTAAGAAAACTTTACTTTGTAGGGTAGTTTTCATTAGAAGGAAAATGGCATGTATGTGAATAAAAAGATGTTTCTTTATAATGTTTGTTTCCAGTTTTTAGTATCTAAAATACTCACACTTCAATGTTGTGGTATGCAGGTACCAAGATGATCTCTCCAAGGATAAATAAATATTGCCTTTCTGGTATTTAAATTTGAATTATTGAGGTAATAACATTACTTCTTAGAATGGTATGTGTTTATGTATTAAACTAAGTGGATGTTTGGATTAGGTAAGTTTAGAAGGTATTATGCAGTTAAAACGCAAATAAAATTTATGCACAAGTAGTAAATTATCCCATAATTAAGTTGATCGAAGCACCCCTAAAAACCAAACTGTGATGAGAACGAATGTTCAAGCACATAAATCATAACGGTTTTTTAATAAAAGTTATTTTTTTTCTAAGAAAATATATAGCATTTCCCTATAAATGATAATACAGGACATTATAGGGAATGTGCATGATTTTTTAGATCGCCTAAGTCTGACTAGATGAAATAGTCTATGAAAGCGGTCCACATACAGAAACAGATTATGATATTGTCATCAAAGGTCACCGTCATCAAGTTAATAAGCTGCATCCGTTTTATATGTCTTTGCAATGCTGCTTCTTATAATTTAACGGGGTGTTTGGGTCAACCGGAGAAGTGTTATTATCCAATTGTTACATGTAATAAAAATGGTGTGTTTCACCCTCCGACGTGTATTGACCCATCGTAGTGGTTTTGGATAAGAACCACGTTGATGAAGGGATAAAAAGAACATATAGTCTTGAGGCCCTTTAAATTGTGTTAAAATATACAATCAGGTCTTGGCAATTCTTTGAAGCTATAAAATATTTGAAAAACATGAATTTACAAGCTACTTTCAGAGAATGATACGATAGAGGATTATAATGAGTTAGTTTCAGGATCTGACAATGTGTGGGCAAACGAGAGTGGTCAATATAACATGTCCTATTTCCATCTATGCGGATCCCAACTTCAATGGCCACAAATAGAGCATTTGTACAGGTGTGATAGGTTTCTTCATGCATCTTGGTAGACTTGGCTTTTGTATTTGAATGACTTTAACTAAGCCGTCAATAACAAAAAAAAATTCTCATATCTAAAACACTAAAGTAAATATTGATTATGGAGTTGGGAGAATTTGCGATTTCCTTTCAGTAGGTTTAATTTTAAATCATCTTTTTAACATCACTTCGTTTCTTTGTGGTGTCAGGTCCTTATTTATATGTCAAAATGTGGTAACTACATAGATGCACACAAACACATCAGATTGAAAAATAGTAGGGATGAAAGATGCACATAGAATCCGGGTGAAGTGATGGGTTAAAACAGGTCCGTGTTGACAAATGTTCATCTTTAACTTGGCGACTCTTTTGTAGCATACCAGATATATATGGCTTTTGGACCTGAAATTACTTTGACACATTCAACGTTCATCTCGCTTGCTGAAGTTGATGTGTTTTGATCTTCTTTCTATTTCTTCTAGGAGAAAGAATATTGGTCGACTTGAAACAATACAGGTAGTAAATGTTCCCTTACATAGCACCTCAGCTGAAGCTCTAAATATAGAGAACAAACAATAACCACCCAAACCGGTTTCTTGTTGCCATGCCATTGGGGTTGAATTCAAACGAAACGAAACAAGCTTGATCACAAAAACACCTTGGAACTCATTCTTTATCAGTAACTAAGTCTAATCAAGTTAGTCAAGTTCTAATATTTCTTCGAGCTTTAACGAATTTCGTATAGCAGCCATCAGTCCTGTCCTTTGCACAACTTCTTATACTTCGCAATGTGTCGTTTTAGTTCAAAAGACTTCGAAAACAAACCCGTTTCAGGTTTACATGTTCCGTGTTTCGGTAGCTCACGGGACGTCTAACGATTATCACTAACATCACGATCTTTCGCTCATCATTCTACGGTTCTTGCTTATCCTTAATCATTATTATACGCGACGTAATAGATGAAAGAACAAAGATAAACCATAATGTTTATATATACGAAGAAGATGATTGCATGAAACATTATTAGCTTAAATTCAGATATCTCGACTTTTATTAGAAAGGACCCATTAACCCGTTTGGGGAAGAGGACCATGATTGAAGACTAGAAGCGGGTAAATAAAGAACTACAATAATTTAACCATCATTATTACATGTTATAAAGTTTTCACAAGCCGAATAACACATATCTTAACCGATAGCGCGACTATGAGATATACTTTAAACAAAATTTACTAAAACCTCTCCTTATCTTCCACAGGCTCTACAACAACTAACCACGTTCCAAACATGAATAAGTATAAACCTTTACATGTACATGGTGTTTTAAATCACCTTTATACTTATCTTGACATAAGTTCCAAAAGCTAAAATATATATGTGCTCATCTGCGTAACAAGATAGGTACAATGATCGATGTAATACTATCTATTTTATACACAATTTACAAGTCTATTGATAAAAATATTTAAAACAATTTCATAAATAACACATATGTACAAATATTTTAGGCATAAAAATTAAATGTCCATTCTATATGTTATCATAAATAAAACCATTTTAAGAATGATTTTGTTACAAAATGTATTTTCAACAAAATTATGTATCAGATTGTTCGAAAGGAAAAAGATCCACATAGACCTTTAGTTTAGCATAGACTCAACCAACCAATCACAACCATCCATTTTTATCATGTAACAAAAAAACTCATTTTTAAAAATTAAATATCTTACAAACTGTTTATCGTTACGTAAAACAAAACATATCATCGCGACGAGAATTAAATCATCTATCTATCGAGGAGCACATGTATATACTTTCGACGAAAAATTTTTTCGACTTTTTTTCTTTAGTCAAGTCTAAAGAGAATCATATATGATTCGTCACGAAACATATATGATTCGTCACGAATCATATATGATTTTCAGAAAATCATATATGATTCGTGACGAATCATATATGATTCTCTCTAGACGTGACTTAAGAAAAAAAAGCCGAAAAAAAAGTTCGGCGAAAGTATATACATGTGCCCCTCGATAGATAGATGATTTAATTCTCGTCACAATTGTGAATTTTTTTTCGTTTGACGATTTACCGTTTGTGAGATATTTAATTTTTTAAAAAGTGGTGGGAAGTGAGTTTTTTAAAAAATATGTGATTATTATTGATTGGATAGGTATATGCTAATTTAAGTGTTTATATAAATCTTAACTATGTTAGAAAAAGGTGCTAACATTAATTGATAATGAGTTGCATCCGTGGGCGTTTTTAAAATAAACTGTTTATTGAAAAAATAAGCTAAAAAAAACAAGGGACCATTAATTGAGATTAATCGTCAAGTTTACCACTTGCGATGTCGTTTTATATTTTCTATAGATAATCTCATTTTTAACTTTTAAGTACTGACATCATAAAGCAACCCATAACTCTCGGTAATCGATAATGAAAGCTTATGAATGTGATGCATTGATGCAGGAGCTTGAATATCCTCCCATTACTAAAAAATAAAAAGGTTCTAATAGTATTGAACAATATCCTCCCATTTCATAACCCTCTGTAATCTGTAACAAGATTTTGACTTAATTTTATTCTTAAAATATCTTTGAATAATTGTACTATACTAAAAAATAAAAAAATATAATTTAAATGAATGATGTAGTGTGTAGAATTCTAATATCACGTAAACTGAATATATGATAATCATACATGTCCAGTTTATTAGAAAGCAACATTCAAATAGCAACGTGAACTCTATTTAACCCATTAAATTAAATTTTCACTTTAGTTTGTGTGATTCAAATTAATTATGAAGTTAACGCTTAACATGAGGATTAGGATCACGTTATAATAGTATAGTAAGTTCCAGTTCTAATAGTATTGAACGGAAAGGAAAGGAATCTAAGATTTTGTTGATTAGATCAAATGTAACTCAAGCTAAGATAATATCTCGTGGGAGTGTGTATACTATTTGCACCATACGTGGTATGGTCTTTAGATACCGGTTTTATCTCATGACCAACTATATAAAAAAGGTTTAAAGATTTTATTTTATAATAGATACATTATTTTTACCAATTCTACGACCACCGTTGTGTATAAAAAGGTTTACATCGAATTTGAATTAAAATTATATACTATGTAGTTGCGGATACTTTATTAAGTTTTATTTCTTATTATCGAATTACTATTTATGTATATTTTGTTTGTTATTCAATGTAATATCATTTAACACTGTTTGTATTTCATTAGCAGTTACTTAAATCTTTTCAACGATACTCAAAAAACGAGCCCGTCCATCAGACGGGTTTTGCAACTAGTATATATATATATATATATATATATATATATATATATATATATATATATATATATATATATATATATATATATATATATATATATATATATATATATATATATATATATATATATATATATATATATATATATATATATATATATATATATATATATATATATATATATAGGGGGAGATCAAATAAAAAGACTTTTTTTTGTGAGAAGGATAAGAAGGATTTTCATCCATTGATTTAAAATCATCCTAACTAACTAACTAACTAACTAACTAACTAACTAACCATTTAAACGTGTTTTTTTTTAGTTCTTCAAAAATTATGAAAAAAATCCAATAGATCGGGTATGTTGGTGCAAAAAACTTTTGTGAAATTTTTTTTTTAATTTGAAGTTTTTTACACTTTTTAATGCACAAAAACGGAATTTTGATGCACAAAAAACGTTTTCTTTTACGTTTTTAGGTCTTTTGTGCATCAAGAATTCATTTTTATGACCAACTTCTTTTGACTTTTTGCTTTAAAATATGATTCCGCATCAAACTATAATAAATTGAAAATTTTTTTGAATGAAAAAAATTTTGTACACCAAAATTCACGTGTTTGTGCATCAAATTTTGTTTTTTTTGCATCAGAAAAACGTAAAAAACTCAAATTTAAAAAACGTTTATTCACAACTTTTTTATGCACCAACAAATCCGACCATTTGGAATTTTTTCAGAATTTTTTGAAGACTTTTTTAAAATCATGTTTTGGTGGTTAGTTAGTTGGTTAGTTAGTTAGTTAGGAATATGGTTTCATCTTATCTTTTGATTTTAAATGATTGGCTAAAAATCCTTCTTATCCTTCTCACCAAAAAAAGTCTTTTTATTTTAACTCTTCCCTATATATATATATATATATATATATATTATATATATATATATATATATATATATATATATATATATATATATATATAATATATATATATATATATATATATATATATATATATATATATATATATATATATTATATATATATATATATATATATATATATATATATATATATATATATATATATATATATATATATATATATATATATATGTATATACATATATATATATATATATATATATATATATATATATATATATATATATATATATATATATATATATATATATATATATATATATATATACATATATATGTATATACATATATATAGTATATATATATATATATATATATATATATATATATATATATATATATATATATATATATATATATATATATATATATATATATATATATATATATATATATATATATATATATATATATATATATATATATATATATATATATATATATATATATATATATATATATATATATATATATATATATATATATATATATATATATATATATATATATATATATATATATATTAACCACCGTCTTCTTCATCTTCTCCATCATTCTCGCCTGTAATTGATTAAATCGATTTTAAGATGTCGATTGAGTGTTCATGTTCCACCATTTATCACCTGCAATTGATTACATCATTCAATCATTAACAACCAAATAATGATAGTAAGATCCTTTTTTTTATCCTAATTAGATTATTTTAGTTAATATGAATTTGTTGATTATTAGTGTAGTTAGTTGGTTGGATTAAAAACATGTATATAGAACCTACACACCAGGTGTTTGATAAATAATCTACGTGATATTCTATAACTCAGATGCACTAGTTTCGTAAATGCACTAGTTGTATGGACTTTGTTTTGCATGTCCCAAAGTTTTTTCTTATGTTTTATTGTGATGTACTTGATATGAATATTGATGTGGTTGATTCAATAAGGTTAGATTGGTTTATGAATAGTTTTGTTTTGTATGTCTCGTAGAGTTTCCTTAAGGTTTTATTCATATGTGCTTGATATAAGATAGAGATGCAACTGATTTAAAATACAGATGTAGTTTTTATTTAAGGTTCCATTAGGTTACGCATAGTAGGTGTATTGGGTTTCATTAGGTTACGTGTAGCAGGTGGAATAAGGTTTCATTAGGTTATGTGTAGCAGGTGTATAAGGTTGAATTAGGTTTAATTATTCTAGCAGATAATAGAATTTAATGATTAACATTGCAGGTTATATTGGTGAGTTTCAGTATGTTGATGAGCACACATCAGGAAAGATTGTGGGCGAACTAAATGTACATTTGAACAAACGTGGTGTCAAGGAAATTGAACCATGGTATAGCATGATATAGCATAAATAAATGCTTGTTGATCGAGCTAAGAATCCAAAGTTTTAGATATATTCTTGTGTCACTAATTTTAAGTGACTTCAAAGAAATCATGGAATATCAAATAATAGAAGTTGATATATTTTTAGTTTGGTCCACTTCTCTCTAGCAAGTAGTTCTTAAATCTATTAATGATTGACCACCCAAATGTGCGCGAGATGCATTGACGTTATTATTGTCTTTGACCAAGTTTCCTTTTGGATATGAGTACTATGATGATGAAGAACTCTCTTCATATGACTAATATACCTTTATTTTGTTTTGTAGAGAGGATTCTCCATCGTTATTCATAATCTATAAGTTCTCTATTCATGCTCTCCATATTATTCCATATATATTCCACCATTACTTAAAATACTTGTTATGATTTAAAAGCTATTATTGTATCTATTTGTCCATTTTGAATCATTTTATTCATTATGTTATTTTGTTTTGTTTATTCACTTATTGTGATGCTCTAGAATACACATAGTGTCACAGTAGAATATAGATAGTGATGTAGTTTAGTATCATCTGGGATGCAATAGATTATAAATCATCATCTAAAACATCCTACTTTTAAAGTTTGATTCAATAATTATAATTTAAAACTTTCTTATACACTGAGATGTAGTAGATTATACATCGTGGTGAAAGGACAAAAATAAACTGAACTGAGTTGGCCCGACCGAAATCAAAGCCGAAATGTGGTGAAAGGCCAAACTAAAACTGAACCGAATGAGACCCCGGTCGGCTCATTTTTTTGTTCCTTGATGTAGTTGTTTTAAGTCGATCTATTAGGTGTTTGTTTATTGTTACTATATTAGATATGTGATATTTAGTTTTTTGTTTTGTTTGTGTGTTTTATTGATGTAGTTGATTTAATATATTGTGTAGTAGGTTCTAATGTGATTTGATAGAAGGTTTCATTAGGTTAAGAATAGTTTAGTTATGTTTGTCCCATAGTTATTCTTTAAGTTTTAACCTTGATGTAATATAGTGATGCATCTTATTTATATCATTGGTGCAGTCCTATGCACATGTTTAAACGTATATCATATATAGTATATTTTTTCTTTTCGTGTTGTGATTCACTTTTGATATATCAACCTGAAATAAAAGTGACTAAAGTTATATGTCCAAACTTTTAGTGTCAAGGAGCATCTTTGTTTTTATATTTCTGATGATAATAGAAATATTACACGATATTCTAATAGTGACCGTGGTGAGAAACCTTTTTAAGGGCTGTTAGTGTCAAGGATTTGGTGGTATAAATTGTTTTATATGATTTTAGTTCAAAAGTACTAGTGATAAGTTTACTTTTTTGCGTGCTATTTATACAAATGTTGATGTTAGATTGTGGCAGTAATTTTTCCCCGTATTTTAGGAGATTTATTAAAGGGCTGAGTTCAGTTACCCCTTACGTGTTTTTGGCAATACACATGGAAGATCGATATTTTGGTTTCTAAGATCTCTCTTTTTGCAGCAACTAAGTCTCAAATTCTCGACTAGTACTGTGAATTGTTGAAAACGGACGAATGGCCGGTGTCATCCTTCATTTGTCGGCTCATAAACCCTTCAGAAGAAGCCCATATACTGGAAACTTCTTGCCGGTGTGGGAAAAGACACTACAACTAATTGGGTTTCCTTTAGAGGATGTTGCATAAAAACTTTTTGAAGGGGAAAATCAACATCAAATTCGGAGCTCAGCAACATCAATATTAACTCATAACTGTTGAATCATATTTGTTTTTTTTCACCAGAAATTCATACAATTGAGGTTTTAGTGCATTAGAGTTTGAGAACATGCGTTTTTCCAAAAAGGATATCTAAAAGTCACGGCTAGAAGGGATCCTATTTTTTGATTTCACGTCATTGATACTGTTGACATTTATGTGCTATTATTCGAAAAATGTCCTGTGAGTTTTAACATAATTAAGTATTTGATATATTGTGATGTGTAATTTTGACAATGTTATAGTAACAGATCATTTTTCAATTTTGGTTTTGGAAGATTTTTTATTGTTTTCTTTGTGTTGTAGAATATTAGTGTATAGTTAAACGCGCTATATAACCACACAAATATTGATTTTGTTTCAGCAATGCAATAAAAATAATGTATTAGAATTAACTGTCAACTATGTGTCATGTCCAGGTAATCTTCATGATCAAATGTCGCCAAAACATAATAAAGTTAGTTATCTTTAGATTTGGTACAGAATGTAGAACTAGTTGGTTTAATATAACATAATAAAATAAAATTGAAAATTTAACCTGCAAGTACCGTACATATAGTGTTCTAACGTATGTCAAAGAAAACTTAATGAGAAAATGTGAGTAGAATGACCAAGATCAAAGAACTTGATGTCTTGATTTTGAATTAATATAGTAACAAGTTTTGACATATCAACAAGCAACTAGAAATATTGGTTATTTGCTTCACCAAAAGAGATAGCTACGACAATTACCACATAATAATATTGTTAGAACCATTTATATGCCATCGACAGAAAATAATTCATAGATACCAAACGACATACAAAAAGGTGAGATGGATTTAGTGCCCAAAACTACTTATATGATATCCGTAGATCAAGTATTCATATATCAAATGACATGCAAAAAGGTAGTAGGGATTTAGTACACAAGTTCACCGTAGAAACATTGAAAACAATTCTACTACAACGCCAAACGCCCTTGCCTGCATCAGCCAAATACCCTTTGCTGCAGCATCCCAACGCCCTTGCTGCAGCATCCCAACGCCCTTGCTGCAGCAGCCAAACGCTCTTGCTGCAGCATCCCAACGCCCTTGCTGCATCAGCCAAACGCTCTTGCTGCAGCAGCCAAACGCCCTTGCTACAGCATCCCAACGCCCTTGCTGCGGCAGCCAAACGCTCTTGCTGCAGCAGCCAAAACGCCATTGTTTGCAGCAGCAAAACGACCTTGTTGCAGCAGCCAAACGCCCTTGCTGCAGCCCTTGCTAATGCAAATGCTTGTTAATGCAATTGTTGTTTATATAAATGTCTCGCCAAATATAACTTAGGGACTTGAGGTACTTCAAATATCACAATTAAACGAGTATATAAGCCAATCCCAAACTAGAGACAAATTGGACCTGCACATTGCAAAAATCATTGACCTGATGCACTTGTTATTCACACGAACCGGATAACACAATAACATAACTCATATTCATCACTGACTCGTTGTCACCCATTACCCAATCTGACAATTTCGTCATTTGACACTACTAAAAAGATTGCCACATTTAGAGGCATGTGTTTAGATACAAGAACTACTGTCTTAAGCAGAATGAAGAAATAGATAGCGACTTTGTACATAATATAAAGAAGACAATGACAAATAGTTCAGGTCTATAATAATATTGTACAATCAAGCTCTATAGCTAACAAGATCTTACAAATAGAGTAGTCGTGTATAACCAAACAAGCCACTAACAGCCCATATGTTTGGAAAATATAAGAGCATTAGCCCACTTGAAATCTCAGAAATTGCCACAAATTCATAAAAGATGAACACTAAAGATCGTTAAAACCAAATTACTGCAGCAAACCCAATAGAACCAAACTTGCAGTAGACTCGAACACTTGAAACACCAAAGAGTAGAAACACACACGACCAAATAGATGCAGTAGACCCAATAAAGTACACATGCAACATACTCATAACAGATGTACCCACTTGCTGAATCCAAATGCATCATATATAAATTCGAAGTAAAGAATGTATAAAATCTGACTCGCTTTTAGAGCAACCACAACGATTTTTCTAACCAGATCATGCAACAGACTTTCATGGCTATTCATCCCTTACCCCACGGTCAATTTGATTTTCAGATATCCCGAGCTGCGCGGCTTGGTTAGCCAAGTCTTTCATGGAACCCGTTTTGATTGATTGCATGTTAAAGAAAGCAAGATGAGGGAGTAGACCAAGAAAGAACTTGAGTTGTTCATCAATGTTTTTCTGAGAGGGGTTGCAGCAAACAAACACCTTTGCTTCAACAAACCACCACCTTTGACGCAACAACCATATACCTTTGATGCAACAAGCAACACCTTTGATGCAGCAAGCAACACCTTTGATGCTGCAAACGACCATCTTTGTGCAACAAGCAACCACCTTTGCTGCAACAAGCAATAACCATATACCTTTGATGCAGCAAAAAACACCTTTGATGCAGTAAACGACCACCTTTGTTGCAGCAAACAACCATGTTTGATGCAACAACCATATACCTTTGATGTAGCAAGCAACATCTTTGATGCAGCAAGCAACATCTTTCATGCAGCAATCAACATCTTTGATGCAACAACCAACATCTTTCATACATCAAAGGATCATCTTTGTGCAGCAAGCAAACACCTTTGCTGCAGCAAACAACTACCTTTGATGCATCAACCATATACCTTTGATGCACCAAGAAACACCTTTGATGCAGCAAACGACCATCTTTGTGCAACAAGCAACCACCTTTGGTGCAATAAACAACCACCTTTATTGCAAAAAACAACCACCTTTGATGAAGCAACCATATACCTTTGATGCAGCAAGAAACACATTTGATGCAACAAACGACCATCTTTGTTGCAGTAAACAACCACCTTTGTTGCAGCAAACAACCACCTTTGTATGCAGCAACAAAACGACTTTGTTGCAGTAAAAAAACAAAGATAGCAAAATAGGAGTTAGGACATCTAGTGGAAGATGAAAGATCAAAAATAGTTTTGCAAAAGGTGATGAAACGGGTGACGGTGACAAGTAAGCATCACCTATTTTGCATAGCGTATCACAACTCAAATTTAATTGCATCAAACAAATAACGTGACGTTGCCTAATCCAACATTATACGCGAGAAGTAAGCAACACCACATAATAATTTTAAATTAAGTGCATCATTAATACAACAAAAAATACAAACACATTTCGACAAATAATAAATACTAGGTGTTGCCTTAAAACCATAGGACCATCACACTTGTAAAGAGCCCGTAGCAGATTTATTTTCGCACATAACACAAAATACATTTAGACTAATTAATCCTTAAAAACAACTACTGACCACATACTGCATCACAACTCAAGTTCAAGTGCATTAAAGAAACAACCTACAGTAGCCTAATCCAACAGTATACACGACATGTAAGGAACCACTACAACACAGTTTTAAAATAAAGTGCATCTTCATTCAACAAATATACAAAGACATTTCAGAAAAATAATACAAACTAGGTGTTCCCTTATTAAGCCATATACGTAAAAAGGGAGATGCAGCCGCATCGCAATTCAAAATTAAGTGCATCATTCATTCAAAAAAAATACAAAGACATTTCGGAAAAATAATACAAATTAGGTGTTCCCTTATAAAGCCATATACGTAAAAAGGGAGATGTAACCGCAACACAATTCAAAATTAAGTGCATCAAACAAACAACAAAAAATACAAAGAAATTTTCACACATACCGCAAACTACGCTTAGCCTAACTCATCTTTATACATGACAATTGAGCACCTACTACATCACAATTCAAAACAAATTGCATCGTTCATACAACCAACCAATTTAAAGCAACGTGCA
>JANFOE010003186.1:0-36455 GCA_025667525.1 Glebionis coronaria | reverse complement strand
AATGCATAAAAAAATTTAATTATAAAATTTTTTAATTATGATATTTGAAACATATTTTGATGAATCCGGGTACCTTTAATGTACGTTTTTCTCAAAAATTAACATTACATCAAAAAATATATAAGGTTTTCGAGCACCCGCAAAAACTTTCTAGTTTCGTCCCTAGCTATCATAGTCTGAATATTAATAAGAAGCACATACGTGGTTTTGATTTTGAAAGTAGATATGCATAAGTTAAGAATGATTGTGTGATGAAAACCATGAAACTTATGAGAAATCTTTGTCCCACATTGGTTAAAAAAGAGAACGGATGCTTCTTAATATACCGCATTGTGTACAAATCATTCAAGTTGGGATAAGTGTGATGATTTGATGCGTGTCTAGTGTATATTTAAACTTAACACTTAAATGGTCACTGTGTTGCGTGTTAAAATCTTAATTTTTGTTTAAACTTCTATTCTTCGGAGAATTAGTTATTCGGATTCGTCCGGAGTGTGCTTGGAACTAGGAGATATAAAAGCTTTTTTTTTTAACTCGTAAATGTGATTTAATGGCTACCATAACTTGGAAACAAGATGACATTTTTCGACTTATTTTTTTCCTATTTAACTCGTATAATATGGATATATAACTAGAAGTTAGAATTAGTTTAAAATGCATTCGTTTATGCCTTTTACTACGTCAATGTTGATCATATTCGAATGGCCAAGATGTGAAGTCTTAACTTCTAAATGAATGTGTAAGTTGACTAGAAATATGTAAGTTGTAAGGTGATGATGTTATCGAAGGTGGTCGTGTCGGGTGCAGTTACCTATTTATGGCGAATAGCAGTTCTAAGTTCCGTGCCGGGCATGAAATCAATGCATACCTCTCACAGCCGGATCCAATGCTTTGTGACCATTGTTGATTTTAGTTTCTGATCCCATAAGTGACAATTATTGTATTTTTCATGTGGAAGATTTTATACATGTGTGAATGTGTTGTATTTTTGTGTTGTTTTTTCTATGTTTGCATCTGTTTGTGTTAATTATTCATCGAGTCTCGGTGCATCTATTGGTTAATGTCTTTAAACTCAGGTTGACTCGATAGTTGAACCATGAACCGACATTACAAAAAATTAGTTAAAGTCTTCACACTTTTAACATTAAATAGTCACGGTTAAAAATATGTACAATTATATTCTCCATGGTTTGCTATATGCGGAAATAATGGGTGTGACAAATTTTCTTACACATTTAAGTGTAGAAAATTTTTCATAATGGTTATAGTTAAAAGTGTGGAAACATTTTTTGAATGTTAACACTTAGAAGTGTGGCAAAATTGCAAAAATTTTAAGCATTGTTAAATATCCACATCTAAAAGTGTAGTCAAATTTTCAAAATATCTATACTTATAAATGTAGCATTTTAATAAACTTTTTTGTTTCACTTATAAGTGCAGCTTTTATATAATTGTACACATTTGTATGTGTGGATCATTTTTTAAATACTTGTAACGCTTATAAACGTGGCAAAATTGTGATTCATATACAATTTTTTTCCACGGTTCACTATACCGTGGCAAAAAAACTGTGGAGAAATCAACTTTTTTTTGTAGTGCCAAGACCAAATATAATCTGGTGGACAAATTTTGCGAGCCGTAATATAATAGAATTAGCTTTTTTTTAGTATACTAACTAAATAAAAATCGAAACACATTTCGATGCACGAGATGCATTTAAGATATATTTGAGAAAAATCAAACATTTGTTACAAAAATTAACTATACATCGAAAAAATCTATTGATGTCTCGGACACTTACGAAACACTCCAGACTTTGTCCCTGTATGTGGGTGGATAGAGGACTGCTCCATGAAGGATCTCCATATCTAATTGCATTGTCGCTTAAGCTTATTATCAAGAGTAAAGCTAGGGTACCTCTTAGTTTTTTGTCATGTGAGCCATGGATGGATACAGTGGCGGAACTAGGAAATTAGAATGTGGGGAGCAAAATTTTTTTTGGCCAATTGCAAGGTGAAAAAGACATGAATCGGAACGAAAAATCGAGTATTCTTTCTTAAAAATGAAGAATTTATAAGTTTTGGAGTGTTAAAAGTTGGACTTTAGTGTGTGAGTGGGGGGCATTTTGAGTTTCGAGTGGGGGGCAATATTAAAAAACGCTTAAAATTACAGTAAAATCTCATCGTATCGGGCTAGCAATGGGGGGCGCTGCCCCCCCACAGCTACTACATGCATCCGCCCCTGGATGGATATAACTTCAGTTCCATATACAAAGATAAAAGAAGATCAGAAACAGTGATATGCCACACCATCTATTGATTATTTGCGTTTGCATTGGTATCATGATTTTTCGTGTATGCTATCATGGTTTTTTGTGATGAAAACACTACAAAAAATTAGTTAAAGTCTCCACACTTTTAAGATTAAATAGTCACGGTTAAAAATATGTACAATTATATTCTCCACGGTTTGCTATATGCGAAAATAATGGGTGTGACAAATTTTCTTACACATTTAAGTGTAGAAAATTTTTCATAATGGTTATAGTTAAAAGTGTGGAAACATTTTTTGAATGTTAACACTTAGAAGTGTGGCAAAATTGCAAAAATTTTAAGCATTGTTAAATATCCACATTTAAAAGTGTAGTCAAATTTTCAAAATATCTATACTTATAAATGTAGCAGTTTAATAAACTTTTTTGTTTCACTTATAAGTGCAGCTTTTATATAATTGTACACATTTATATGTGTGGATCATTTTTTAAATACTTGTAACGCTTATAAACGTGGCAAAATTGTGATTCATATACAATTTTTTTAATTCGTACGTCTAAGGAACCTGTAGTCTAATGGGTGTTATCTCTGTGATTGATCCCTAGAACGAGCTTTCTTATTCATTAGTAATTTAGGAACCATAGGGCTTAAAGATCTATTTCTTTTTCTTGGCATTTATAATCCCATGATGGCTTTCTCGGACCTTTTTAATTTCTGCATTGAATAACGATCGATTATTGTTGAGTTATGTATATCTTGATCGCGGCTATTCTGTGATGGGTATAGGCTTTCAGTTTAACTGATCCCTATTTTCTTAGGTGATCAAATAGCATCCGAAAGATATTTATGCATTTACTCCTTTAATCTCTCTTTATTTGATTGTTTTTATTTCTTAGGTTTTGTGATCCCCGTCTAGGGTTTTGCCTGAGACGGTTTACATACTGCTTTTTAGGGTTTTTCTCTTTCATCATTATGACTGGGGGGTTTCGAACCAATGAAGATCATATTGGGCGTATCTCCAAATCGATTTTTGTAACAAATTTTCCAGATTCCTTTTACCCTCGTGATCTGAGGGAGCTATGTGAGACTTATGGAAAGGTTGTGGATGTTTTCACCAACTAAACAGGGCCTTAGGGGCTGTTTAGTTACTGAAAACTTCTCATAATTTTCAGTTTCTAATTTTCTAGAAAAGAAAAGAGTTTCCTTTTGAAAGTCCCTAATCAATGCAAGAAACCCTAATCTTAACTTAATCAACACAAGGTATTACTTTTCAAACGTAATCTTATTATTGTATAATAAAGAATTACAAGTGTTATGGATAACACCGTTTGATGACAATGTGTTGTGCACACTTTGAACAACAATAAACCCTAACTTATGAATACAGTCGTAGCTGTTTGATTCACTAAGTTATATGCAATAATGTTCTTAATATCTCAAAGTGTTGAATATTAATGCATGGATACACATCCAATTTATAGTGTTACGAGTTTGACTTAAACAGTACTTGATGGCGACTACACAAGCTTTTACAAGTTCCCACATCAGTCACATGATGTCCTTCTATTCTTGATAGTCTTCCATTATGCTTTAAGGAAACAGTTGTCAAAACAGTTTCCTTTTTCTTCATAGTCTCGAACACACAAATGGCATGTCCAAAGTGTGCTGAGAGTTATCAGGGTTTTACCACCCCTGTTAACTCTCAACCCCTCAGAGTCCCTGATACATCTTGGCTGTTATCCGTCACAGCCAATGAGTATGTCTTCAGGTAATTCTTCGACTTCCCTGACAATGTCTCTGACATGGACTCCTCTGAGGTTGCTCACAGAGACTTGGATCTCTGTGAGTCTTGCGAAACTTGCCTGCCTCCTAGGCACAGGCAAGGGACTATCTAACAGCCTAATTATGTTTAAATCAATGATCAGGGAATCTAACAAGTTTAGATTCCCAACAATCTCCCCCTATTTAAACATAAATAATGCTAGATCTAACTAAGTTAAGGTAAGTGAGTTTAACAGCTTCTTCTTACACATAACAGATCTAAACAAACATACCTCATGATTTTATTAAAACTTAAAGAAAATTACAAGTGCATTACATAAGCAAAATAAAAGATGAAGGTAAAAAGGGCTGTGAACATCTTCAATAGTCATCATTTTTAATTCTTTCTTCAGCTTCGGCCAAGTCTAATCTGTTATCAATTTCATCATGCAAAGTCTTTGCAAACTTCTTGGAATACTCTGTGTTGATCTTGAGACACTTCTTGTGACAGAGTAGCTGAATAGTTGAAGCTAAGCACAGCTCATCTTCCCTTTGAAAAGCATACTGGCAAGCCTTGTTCATGAATGCCATTCCTCTTTCAGGCTCTGTGTATGTCTGACCATCAACAGGGCCAACAATACCATTTGGGAGGATCAAATCCCCGTGCATGCCATCCACTTGAACATCTTCAGTAACAAAAGTTTCATTAACAATTTGTGAAATCCTTCTCCTTTTGTTGCCTGTCTTTGGGGGTTCTTGTTCAAAAAGCTGTGGTGGGGGATCAATCTTAAGTTTGGCTGCTGTTTTCTTGATCCAGTTAAACTTGGCCTTAAGAGTTTTAAGCAGAAGAAAATTAGCCTGTCCAGTCTTTTTGGCAGCTAAGGCTTCAAGTTCGAACCATTCTGATAACCCAAGTGTCTTTAACCTGAAGTTGTCAAACACATCCATATTCCCTGGTTGGTTATCCCTCCATAAGATCATCCTTGGGGTGTTAGTGGATTTATGAATGGTGTATTTGAACTTGGTTATCTTGCCAGAAGCATATCTGTTGTTCACGCAGGCATCATAGTCAACTTTGACTTTCCTTAAAGCCTCAGCGCGTTTTTCTTCCATTTCCCTCAACCTTTGTTTTTGTTTTTCCCTTTCAGGTGGTGTCATCTTCCTCAGAGTAGCTTCATTTAATTCTTTGGCTGTCTTGAGTTCATTTAATCTTTTGAATTCTTCAGCCTGTTGCTCTATTTCTTCAGGGGTCAAAGGAATCTCATCGGAAGGTGTAAAGGTTGAGAATTGGGAAAGGTCTGTGGTGGATCCTCCTGTCTCTAGCATCGCAGCTATCTTCTTAAGTTTGGTGTCTGTGTCAGCCAAAACTATCTCCTTTCCTTTCTTCGAGACAGAGGACTCCACACTTATGTTTTTCAAAACATCAGCTCTTTTTATAAATGCTGTCTGAGCCTGAGTTTGAATAGCTTTGGGGAGAGAGCTAACAGTGAATTTTAATTTCTTGGCAGCTGGTTCATCATCATCCTCAGGCTTGCTGGTGTTAACCAAAACCAGAGACTTTGATGAGTCAGCTCCATCTTGAGTTTGTTGCTCCCCCTGAGTATTATCCTCATCATCAGGTATTATAGTAGGTGTGATGACTTGGAGAGGAACAGGTGTGATGGTGGGGTTAGCTGATGATGAGCCTTGTTCAGCAGATGCAAGGCTGAGTGTTGTATTCTTCTCCCCCTCACGTTTATCCTTACTTCGTAGATGTTTGGATGAACGTGCTTGAAAACGTCTTGCAATCTGCTCCACAGAGGCAGCCATAGCACGTTGTCTTTGTCTTGAAGCCCTGGCAATCTTCAGCAGGAGGTTGGCATTTGCATTAGTATTTGCCTGAACACGCCTGACTATAAAGTTAGCATGGCGGTATTGCCTGGTGCGAACAGCATTAAATTGCCTGTGCATGGTGAGTTCATGTTCATGAAACATGGCAGGGACTGCTGAGTCAATGGCATCCTTTATTCTCGTTGAAAGATGACTGAGTCCTTGGGCTACACCTCTTCTTGCACCATCCTGAATTGGCTCAGTGACAGCCTCAACCACAGCCTTTTTGATGATGCCTGGAAATGTCACAGTGAAATTGTGCATTTCAGACTTGATCACATCCAGCTTCCTTGATAAGCGCTCAATATCTGATTGATGATGGACAGGCTGAAGATTCTTGATATTGAGGCTTTGCTGAGCATAGTCACCCCCCCTTGGTAATAAGTCAAAGTTGGTCTGGGCAGGATGATCAAACAAGAGAAATTCTGCTGTTGGATCATAAGTTGGTCTTTGGAATACTGTTGTTGTTGAGGTAGCAGAGTTTGGAGTATCAACAGCATCCTTGGGAGGAGAAGTCTTGTCACCAGCTGGTGTAGACACAGCTATTTCTTTAGGAGGAGAGACAGACAGCTGGTCTTCCTCATCTTCTTCATCCTCTTCATCGAACATTCCCTCAGGGAATTCATCTTCAGGCATGGGCTCAATATCAGAGACAGAATCCTCTAATGAGAGCATTTCTTCATCAGCATTTAACACAGGCTCTTCATCATTGGGTTTGTCTTGAGTCATTGTATCAGCCTCCTTTTCTTGTTGTACCTGAGACTCGATGACTGGCTGTACAATTTCAGCCTGCAAATTTGTTGTAATTAGTAACAGGGAAAAATATAAGGGTAATGGTCGCCATTTCGCTGTCCCAGAGAGGCTGAGGGTGATTACTCAGCCACTCCAAAGGATAAATCCTTGGGATTCTTTTAAGTGTGAAAAATAAGGTTAATGATCGCCATTCGCTGCCCCTAGGAAAGCTGAGTGTGATTATTCAACCCCCCCAAAAGGTAAAACCTTTGGGACTCTTTTGATTGTGAGACATATGTTGTTTATGGATCGCCAGTCGCTGCCCCTAGGAAAGCTGAGTGTGATTATTCAGCCCCCCCAAAAGGTTAAAACCTTTAGGACTCTTTTAAGAGTGAAACATATGTGGTTAAGGTCGCCTGGTACGCTGCCCCTAGGAAAGCTGAGGGTGATGATTCAGCTCTCCCTGAAAGGATAAATCATTTGGGACTCTTTTAAGGAGGGAAACAAGAGGCTGTGTGAAGTACAGCTGATCAAGGTTGAGACATTAGTGTATTCAGGTTGTTGTTAGCCTGAATACTGTCTTGAGGGTGCAGGGTCATCGGGGTGCTTTATAAACACAAATGAATCATTCCCTGGTGCAAAGACAGGGTGTATAGAAGTCTTAATGGATTCTAAGTGTATTGACAGACTTCTATGGGTCGAGGATTACCCTAACTTCACCACTCTCTCCTACAGAAAAATGAGAGTGGCTGCTTGTGAACCTCTAAAAATGTACACTGATTACCTGTGAGATATCAGCTTGATCAGGCTGGTTTCCTGTCGTCTCAGCTGACTTTGAGACACTAGACTCCTGTTGTTTGTCAGCCAATGAATCTGAATCCACACGAGTATCTGGACCAGAGGAGGTGTCAGTCTTCTTACCATTGGCCTTAGAAACAGCTTTGGAGTAGGAAGAAGAGGGGATTTTCTTCTTCAGGCTGTTGGCCAGATGAAGCCTTGGACTTAGTAGTGTGCTGCCCAGAGGTCAAAGACATAGACTTGCCAGCAACACTAGAAGTATTCACCTTCTCAGAGGAAGGGAGCAAGGGCTTCTCAGCGTTTTGTACTTGGTTGGCCACATTCATCATATGGGCGGTGACAGGGACATCTTCAGCTCCTATTTCCTTGTAGATGGCGCCTGTGATACGGTAGGGCTTAAGAGCAGTCAAGGCCTTGTTGTGGTAGTTATCTCCCAGCAAGCTTTCTAAGATCAGAGACAGGAAGCGCACATAGCAGATATTCTTTTCCCTGACCTGATTCCTTCCCTTCAGTTGTTCTACCAAGTTTGAGAAGAGAATGCTTCCAACGTCAACATCAGCTCCCTAGATTAATCCATAAGCAATAGCCTGATGGTTGAAAGACATCTGATCCTGTGATCCCTGCATTCCTCCCAGGGATTTAACAATGTGGGTGAAGAGGACACGCCACATGGGAGTGAAATACTTAATCTTCAGAGGGGATTTGGCGAGGACCTCAGCTGGTGTAAGGGCAGGGTTAACGTCATGGCAGGGGTTGAGTGTGGCCAGGGCTTCTTTGACAGCCTTTTTGTCAACTACCTTCAGGCATTGATCTCCATGCTTCAATCTGGCCACACTTGAAAAATCTTTAATGGAGAAGGCAAAAGGGTGTTCATTGCATGAAAGGATAAATGTTATGGTGTCTTCAACCACTTCAGCAGAATACCAGAATTCCCTAAGGTATTCTTGGTAAAAGGTGGATGGGGATTTGGTGAAGGCTTCATTTAGGTCACAATTCTGCATGAAATTTACCAGATCTGAATAGGTGTTGTTTGGTGCCTTAATCCATCCAATGGCGTTGTTGGAGGCGAGGATGCTCTCGTTGATCTCGAAGTTAACATTTGAAGCTTTGGGAACTGAAAACGCCATGGATTTGAGGTTGAAGGAGAAAGAAAATGGCGGATAGGTTAAGAGAGATAAGAACTTAGAGAGAGAAGTAGATTTTAGAATGAGAGTGGTGGTGGGTGAGAAGAGAGAAGAGACAATATATATTCAAACTAAGTGAACAGTTATTCAACCGTATTAAATGCAAGGTGTGAAAATGACTGCTCAAGTGGGTCCCCTTGACCTTTCAAAAAGTTTGTCTCCTCGTTATCCGAAAAATAAATGATTAAATATTTGAGAATGTTTTTTTTTCATTTACTTGGAAAGTAACTACCTAGTTTCATGTGAAAAACATTTAATATAGAATCAATCATTTAATGAACACATTTAATATCAAGCCACAGGCTTTGAGATATTGAGCATCCCTAGCTCAGCAACTAGCCTGTTGAACGAAGGTTCAGCCAAAGGCTTTGTAAAGATATCAGCTAGTTGCAGCTCTGTGGGAACAAAATGCAGCTCAATATCTCCCTTCATTATATGATCCCTGATAAAATGATACCTGATATCAATGTGTTTGGTACGAGAGTGAAGAACAGGGTTGTTGGATATGGCAATGGCGCTGGTGTTGTCACAAAAGATTGGCACTTTGTCATACAAGATTTCATAGTCAGCCAATTGACTTTTCATCCAGAGCACCTGAGCACAACAGCTGGCTGCAGCGACATATTCTGCTTCAGCTGAAGACATAGCCACAGAGTTTTGCTTCTTAGCACTCCATCCGACCAATTTTCCTCCTAGGATTTGACAGTTGCCTGAAGTGCTTTTCCTGTCAATACAGCATCCAGCATAATCTGAATCTGAATAGGCCTTGAGATCAAAGCCTGATTCCTTTGGATACCATAGACCTAGGGATGGTGTTCCTTTGAGATACCTGAAAATTCTCTTAACAGCCACTAGATGGGATTCTTTTGGGTTAGCTTGGTACCTTGCACAGAGACATGTGGAGAATTGGATATCTGGACGACTAGCTGTTAGATACATGAGTGACCCAATCATGCCTCTATATACAGTCTCATTGACAGAGACCCCTGACTCATCAGGGCCCAAGTTGTTGGGTGGAAGCATGGGGCATTTCACTGATGCACAATCAGCTAAGTCATATTTTTTAAGTAAATCCTTAACATACTTTTCTTGACAAATTGAAATTCCCTTAGGACATTGTTTAATTTGAAAGCCCAAAAAGTAAGTTAATTCACCCATCATACTCATCTCATATTTCTTGGTCACTAATTTAGCAAAACGTTTACTAAGATTGACATTTGTTGACCCAAAGATGATATCATCCACATAAATCTGCACAATGATGAAATCACTCTTGTCCTTGAAGGTAAAGAGTGTTTTATCAATAGAACCCCTGACAAATTTATTTTCAGTTAAGAAATTTGAAAGAGTTTCATACCATGCTCTTGGAGCTTGTTTCAGACCATACATTGCCTTGTGAAGTCTGTACACATGGTTGGGAAACTCGCTGTTCTCAAATCCTTCAGGTTGAGCAACATACACTTCCTCAGCCAAATCACCATTGAGGAAAGCACTCTTAACATCCATCTGATACACAGTGATGTTCATATAGGCAGCATAAGCAAGGAAGATTCTGATTGCTTCAAGTCTAGCAACAGGTGCAAAAGTTTCATCATAATCAATTCCTTCAGTCTGAGAGAACCCCTGTGCTACCAGTCTGGCCTTGTTCCTGATGATGTTCCCAATCTCATCCATCTTATTTCTATAGATCCATCTAGTGCCTGTGATATTCTTTCCAGGTGGAGCTGGCACTAGTGTCCATACTTTGTTCCTTTTGAACTGATTGATTTCTTCTTGCATAGCAGCTACCCATCCTTCTTCTACCAGAGCCTCAGCTACTCTTTTAGGTTCAATTTGTGAGAGAAATTCAGCAAAGAGACATTCATTGGCTGAGGCTGACTCTGAGTCTTGGATTCGCTGTCTGGTTGTGACCCCTGCATTTGGTTCCCCAATAATATTGACAAGAAGAATGTGTTGATCTCTTGACCACTTATTTTGAGGAGCTGGGGATTCAAGGACATGAGTACTTGTGGGCACAGCTGGTACAATTTGAGTCTCATCCTGTTGACTAGGAGGGCTTTCTTCAAAGACTACTTCAGTGTCAGAGTCTTCTTCAGCCATATCAAGGGATGCTATTTCATTATCAGCAGGAGAATCTTCAGGGATTTGAAGAATTGGTGAGTCATCAATATCATGAGAAGGACCATCAGAAATTTGAGGTTCTTCTTCATCAAGTTCCTGAGAGGTAGGAACTTCTATGTTGTGAGTAGACAGAGGGTCAAAGGCAGGGACATAAGGGGTGAGAGTGTTGGAGTGATGATGACTGGTAGGTCTGGGTTCTGTGAACTCATCACTTGGGAAGGATATATTTTCATTAAAATCTATTTCATCACCCTCTGTTCCTGTTCTCTGTATGACTTCATCATCTTCATTGAATCTGATATGAGCTAAAACTCATATCCATTTATCAACAAATAACCCTAAAACATGAAGCAAAATACCAATTTATCTTACAAAAAGAGTATTATGTGGTATGTTTGTGTTTGTGTACACTTGTGTAGGTAAAAGGATACATTTTCAAGCAAACAAGGAAAAATCAAGCTTAAATTGATGAAAAAGACAAAGAAGGATCAAAAGTGACAAGACTTTGAAGTACAAGGACCTATCTTGACAAACTGCCAAAGTTGAAGGACTAAAGTGGAAATATTGAACAAAGTCAAGATCATAGTCAAATTTGGTCAACTTTCAAGTCAACAAAGTCAAAGGACCAATTCTGCTCAAAGATGAAGTTGGGAGGACTAAAAATTCCAAAGAAATGAAGTTACAAGCCTTAAAGTGCAATCTGCCAAAGTTCAAGGGTTGAAACTGCCAAAATTGGAAATTAGTCCAAGTTTAATCCATGTGAAACAAGTTCAACCAATGAGAAGGC
This sequence comes from Glebionis coronaria, assembly GCA_025667525.1. Lineage (NCBI taxonomy): Eukaryota > Viridiplantae > Streptophyta > Magnoliopsida > Asterales > Asteraceae > Glebionis > Glebionis coronaria. The sequence continues at coordinate 24,930 of JANFOE010003186.1, read as the reverse complement.
AACATATATTGAACACGGATTGCCAAATATGTGCATTTAATACCCACTCAGCCGCCACATTAAATAACAATATCACAATAGTGCAATCCGTGTGACCTTGTTTCAACCAGTCAGGCAATGACACGTGTCATCTTCAAGCAACCAAAAAATTTCCAGGATCGTTTTTTAGCTAGACTAAATATCATGAAAAGTTGTAAACATCAAAAGTGCTTATTTTTTAGAGACGAACACATTGGTCATCACCAATTAACAAGAAATCAACTCTAGAAGAAAGCCTCAATTCATGTTCATACTTTGAAGATCAAGTTTGCAGAATCATGCCACGTGGAGACCTGGGATTGGTCTCAACACGTCATCATCCCCAACAAACTCCTTCTTCAAGCCTATAAATAGCTTGCTAGGTCCTCATTTGTAACAAGTAGTTAAATTTGTAAAAACACACACTTTTCAATTCCTTTCATCTTTCTTCCTTTTTAGCTAAACTACTCAAGAGTTTGACACACTCTTGAGTTAGTTAGTTAGTTAGCAGCTTTTCAACAACTTTGTAACAAATTTCCATGAATAAAATTTGAATTCTCCATTTCCCGCCAAATCTTATATTCACTCTACTGTTCATATCCTGCTCATTCTTGATCATTGTGTTGCTGCATTGAGTTTGTTATGATCATTCATTGATCATAACTGACTTAGAAGAAGAATTGTAGCTGTTTGAGTAGTTTCAGTTCAAGCCTTAGCCTTTTTGAAGATTTCATGCCAAGATGATCATTTCTAGTTGATTTGTAGCTGTTGATGATAGTTGATTGGTAGATCTAGTGATAAGGTGGTGGTTATCACTAGGATAAGAGAGTTCAACACTCCTCTTCTTCCCAATGGTTACTACAAAAGGTTTTGAAGTTTCTGATTTTGGTTCCACTTAATATGTCAATTGCATGCTAAATTTCCTAGTGTAAATCTTGATGAATGCATGATCAAAGTTGCTTAGCTTAGTTGTTGATTGATAGTTTACTTGTTTGTAGCTTGATTTTTGATTTACAGTTTTTAATTTTGGATTGTGTTCTAGTCATTAGCCTAATTCAGTCAATTTCAGTTTTTGCATCTTAATTGAGTATTAGTTGTTCTCATTGCTTGCTTGTAGTCTTGAAACCTCTCATTTTGAGTCTCAAGTTTGGTTAGCTAAAGGATTTCATTCAGCTTTAATCAGCTCTTAAAAAGTCTTTGGAAATTCTCATAAAACTCAGTTAAAGGAGTGTTTGGTATTAGCTGATAATGAGTTTTCAAATCTTGATTCTTGGCAAGTAAGTGTTCATTTACAATCATTAGGTGGTTACAAAGTGTTTTGAACAAGTCTCAAGTCAAATAACTGTTCAAAAAGGCAATTGGCCATAAAAAGTTTGGGTCTATTTTTCTTCAGTTTTGCTCTAAAAAAGTTCTCAATTTGATTTGCCTGGCATTTGCTTGTTTGTTGATGAAAGTTAACCAAACCAGCTCTTAGTTCTAGTTCAATATATGAAGTTTCAGATTCCAAAAGCATTTTATACAGTCTTCATTAAGCATTGAGAAATAAGCTAAAATCAGAAAGGCTGAGATAAGCCAAGTTTCTGTAACTTGAAACTGGTTTTTGAGATCTTTTGATTCTGTTCATTAACTAAGCCATTTTCTTTCATAAAACCACTTAGTATATGGTATTGCATGATATTTGAAAGATTCAGCTTTTTGTCAAAATTTGTGGTCAACGCTTGGTCAACGATAAGCCAATTTTAGCTTAATTCAAATTCCCAGCTTATTACTTAATGAAATTTGTTCTAACTTGATTTCCCGTTCATCATTTGAGTTCTTTAAACAGTTTAGGCACAAAAATCAAGTTGTGCTTATTCAGATTGTTCTAGAGCTTAATTTGGGCTTATTGTAGAGTGCTTATTTGCTTATTTTGCACTTTCAGTCAAAATCCTCTTACAGGTCTAGCTTATTTTGAATTTAGAGTGTTTTGCAACTGGTTTGAACCATTTTGGTCCAATGATAAGCTCAAACGAGCTTATTAGTCTTTTAAACCCGTTTTTGCTTAAATAGTTTCTAAAATTGCATTTTGGTCCTTCTTGTTTTAAGCAGTTTATAAACATGGCTAATCTTGCATCTTTTTAGGGTTTTCACATAATAGTCCTTTCAGTTTGAAGTTTGTTTAAAATCAGTTAGCAAGTTTGGTATTTTGTTACAATTTGGTTAGTTTGTTACAAGTTTTATATTTTTGATCCTTTTAGTTTACTGATTTGCATTTTCAGTCCTTATACTTGTTAGAATTTTCATTTTAAGCATTTTACTTTCATAGAATTTACATTTTCAGTCCTTTTAGTTTTAAATTTTACATTTTCAATCTTACTTGAATAAAAATTTGGTAATTGCACTATGTTTTACATATAAGTAGGTAATATATTTCAGTTTTGGAAGGCTTTGTTGAATTAGCAAATAGAATATCAAAAAAAAGATTAACAACCAAAAACAGTTAAAAACCCGATATTGGTTGGACTTTCAATTAGCAATAACTGAGAAAAATGAACTGCATTATACACAATTTCAAATGGCGCCGCTGCCGGTTCTTTGACTTTACGAGAGACTATCGATTGACGGTTTTCATTGGCTTTTGGGATCCGTTCACCTTGTGAACGTTATTTTTACGTATCATAAATAAAAAACAAATAAAAAAATCAAAAATATAAAAATATATAAAAACTAAAAAATTAACAAAACAATTCTTTTCCTAAATAATTGACCAAAAAAATTAAAAAATCCAAAAAACAATCTTTTTCCTAAGAGATTGCACCCAAAAATATATATTATTGGATTCTCTCGGTTTTTATGTACATATAGTATTTTCTCTTAAAAAACTCATAAATACAAAAATATTTTCCATATATTATTATAAGTAAATACGTATACGTATAAGAACAACCAATCTACATATTCTCCATAAGTATTGCCAAGGCAATACACCGTGTTGAGGGGCGTTCCGGTCCTTGACACGTGTATCGATCAAACAAAATAAAGCAAGAATAGATAAATACTCTCAATAAGCAACAATTCGAAGAATACGAACATTTAAGTGAATAGAAAGGCGATGTGCTATAAAATGCCATCTAAGGGTCAATAGGTACTTAAGTGCTTCGCGCCACCTAACCCCCCGTTCACTTGTAAGTATTCTAAGAAGGAAGGCTTCATTGGGGGTCTTGCACCCAAGTAGTACATACGTATATTGTTATTTTCTTGTGGATATTTAATATTGAAACTCGAAGAGGATAATCCATTTCTCTTCAAAGTCACACGAGAGCTTCTCTCTCATTCCTCGTATTGAGTTGCATACTCACTCGCGGGCGTGCACAAATACCGATTGGTGTACAGCCTCTTCCTCCGAAAAGGAAGAAAAAGAGAAAGAGTAAGACTACCATCGTCCACCAAGCCGATCACGAGAATCGTGCTTTGACTCCTCCACCACAAGAAGCCATGGCTATTGATAATCGCTCTTTGATGGAACGTATGCAAACCAATATTCATGGATATGCTAGTGCTATTAAGATTCCCGACTTTCCCGCTAATACATTTGAGCTACACACATCTATGATTACTATGGTTTCACAATCACCTTTCTATGGTAACAAGAATGAGGATCCTCATGATTACCTTAAGAGATTCCTTTCTCTTTGCAATACCATTAAGCATAATGGAGTTCCCCATGAGGTTATTAGGTTGATGTTAGTGTCATTTTCACTAGAGGGACCCGCTAAGCATTGGTTAGACACCCAACCACCTGATAGTATCACCACATGGGATGGTTTCACCACTAAGTTTCTGAACAAGTTCTTTCCTCCACATAAGACCATGGCCTTGAGGACCTTAATTATAGGCTTTCAACAAAAACCTAGTCAATCCTTTAGTGATGCTTGGGAAGAGTATAGTGAGTTATTGAGGCGATGCCCTAATCATGGATTGGATGATGTTCACCAAATCAATATCTTCTATAATGGCCTTAAATCTCACCACCAAGATTCACTCAATGCTTCCGCGGGAGGGAATATTCTTCTTAAATCCTACCAAGAGGCTTTGGACATCATTGAGACTAAAGCAATGGTTCAAACAAACAATCAATTTGAAGAAAGGGTTCATGTTATCCAAAACAATTCTCAAACCCCTTGTGACAACCAACTCCTCAAGTTTCAACAAGAGATGTTTCAAAGGATGGATAGAGATAGTGAGAGGAATTTGAAAGTACAACAAGAAATACTTCAAGCTTTTAAGAACATGTCCTTGAATAATTCTTCAAATGATGTGAATGCCATTGCCCTTTCTTGTGTTACTTGTGGAGGTCCCCATTCTTATGAACAATGTGATAAGGTGCAAGTGTATCAAGGGGAATGCTATGCTTACCAAGAGGAACATCGTGAACACTTCAAGCCAAATATCAATCCAAATAACCTTTCTTACAAGTCCCAAAACTACCTTACTCCACCCGGATTCCCACCCCAACCACCCACCCAAATTCAACAAAATCCTCCTCAAATTTTACCAAGAAATCAAGGGCAAAGACCACCTTACCAAGGAAATAACTACAAGGCAACCAATCATTTTCAACCTCAAGCAAATACCTTATATCCACCAAACCAAGGGTTTAATCCACCACCTCAATCTTTCCCACAACAAGGTTTTTATCAAGGAAATGTGCAACCTAACCCCATGGATTTGATGCTTCACAAGTTTACTTCTTTTGAGAAACAATTGAGAGATAATCAAGAGGAAAATAACAAGAAATTTGCTCTTCTCCAAAACCAAATTATGTTTAATCAAAGACCACAAGGGGCTTTACCTTCCAACACACAAACAAACCCAAGGGCCAATGTCAATGCTATTACAACAAGGAGTGGAACAACAACAAAGGATCCTTCACCTCCTAAACCTACAATTGTTCAACCCACTTGTGATCCTACTTGTGACAAGCCCTCTACCTCTACTTCACCACCTCAAAATGCTCCCATTTCTCCAATTTCAAAGCCTACTCATGAAGCACTCAATAAGGAAAATACTTCATCAACCACTCAACCACAACCAAAACCAAGTCTTCCTTATCCTTCAAGATTGAGAAAAGAAAAGCTTAAGAACAAGGATGATATCCAAGTTTCTAACTTTTTGAGGATGTTCAAGCAACTTAACATCAATATCTCCTTTGCGGAAGCCTTAGCCAATATGCCTAAGTTTGCTAAGATGATTAAGGACTTGCTTTCTAACAAGGAAAGATTGGTGGATTTGCCTAATGCTTCTTTGAATGAAAATTGTTCCGCGGTTTTGCTTAAGAAGTTGCCTACTAAGCTTGGAGATCCAGGGAGGTTTTTGATTCCTTGCAATTTCCCGGGGGTGGAAAATTGTATGGCTTTAGCGGATTTAGGAGCAAGCATGAATCTTATGCCATTATCGGTTTAGAAGAGACTTTCACTTCCCGAGCTCACTCCTACTAAGATGACTCTTGAGTTGGCCAACCGTACTATAGCTTATCTAGTGGGAATTACGGAGGATGTTTTTGTTGGGGTTGATAGATTTACATTTCCTGCGGATTTTGTGGTGGTTGATTATGATATGGATCCTAGAGTGCCTTTGATTGTTGGTAGGCCATTTTTGAGGACAGGTCGTACTTTAATAGATGTGGCGGAAGGAGAACTTACAATGCAGGTAGGAGATGAGAGAGTTGTGTTTAACATGGGGAAGTTGTCTAAAAAGTCTAATGAGCCCGAAGCGGTAAAACATATTGATGTTGTGCATGAGGAGGAAACACACGATGATCTTCTTGATGAAGTTTGTGATGAGTACTTTTATGAAGCTTGCTCAAGTGGAGATTATGATTTACCGCATATTGAGACCATTGCTTCCATTACTTCCTCCTTAGATTTTCATGAACCTCAAGAGCTAAACTTTGGTGAAACCCCATATGACAATCCACTGTTCCACAATGATAATCATAATCATGAGGACTTAAGTGATGGGGAATCTTTTCTTTGTGATTCACCAACATATGATGACTATAGTGATGATGAGCTTTCTACTTGTGACTCTCCATTTGTTGATGATCATACTTCCTTTGGTTTTGAGGGATCACCAATTTTTGATAGACCAATCTATGATGTTTATGGTGATGAGGCGGATTCTATAATGGATGAGAGTGATGAGTTTTTAGCGGAGGATATATCTTTTGAGTACACTCTTGGTTATCTTGATGATGAGGGGGACATACTCTATTTAGAATCTCTATTGAATGAAGATCCTTTACCTTTTTCCTTGCCCACCTCAACCTTTCAAAGTGATAAAGGAAAACAAGTCATGATGATTCCTTCCAAGAGCTTGTTGTTACCCATGCCTTCACAACCTTTCTCTCACCATGTGACCTACAAAGAAGAGTCTTCTAAGGCAACCAACACTTATTGTTTTCCCATCAAGGAACGGATTTTTGATCCTGGCATAGAGCTTGCTAAACCATCTCAGTATCCGCCTGATGCAACAAAAGGAAACCTTATGAAAGATTTGAGAGCTTTACACTATCACCTTTGGAAGAACATATGGGAAACCATTTTAGAGAACTACACCTCATTCTTTTCACCATTGCTTGGGAAGCTAGTTGTTGAATTGTGGTATAAGTGGGAGGGTAATTATGTATTTGATCCTGGGGGATATTTATGAAGTTTTGATAAATGAACACTTGTTTTACCTCATCATGGAGATTTTTCTTAAAAAGGGCAAAATTTTTCTTCTCCATGATAGGTTTTAGACACTTTTAAGTGTGGGACGAGTCGAGCTAGAGACTCATTAACTCAAGCATCGTATAACTAGGTTTAGAGTGTTGTAGGTTAGAAATAAAGGTATTGACTTGGAGATAAGTGTAGGGGAGACCTTCTTTTGTCTTCATGATTGTTTGTAGGGTTGCTCACTCATCTCATGCTTTGGAGCTTATGGAGGAGGCCCTTGTATCCGGTTCACTTCGTTACTATAGTGATTTCTCATTGACACCTTGTGCTTACACATGAATTCACTAATAGTTGTCTTTTCCTTAACTTGGGTTAAGCAAAGTCTATTCATTGTCATAAGTGTAGGGGATGTTTTTATACTTCCATTCTCTTAAACATTGAGGACAATGTTTAGCTTAAGTGTAGGGGGGTCTTCTATCGAAGTGACCTTACCTAGAACTTGTCATTGTCTTGCATGATAACATGGAAAATTGATTTTTCAACATTTTTCAAATTTTTGATCTACTTTGGCCAACAAAAATATGCATTCATAATTTTTGCATCAATCATTTTGCATATCACATTTGCATTGTATATATCTCTTCTTTTATTTTTCATCAAAAATATATAAAAAGAGAAAAAAATAAAATAAAACATGGTTTTAACAAGTTTAGATTTCTTTGACATATTAGGCCCGCCATGGATATTTTGACTCAACCCGAGTTTGCTTATCTTAGCATTCTCTAGCTAGTATCCTTAACCATGTAGTCCTTCATTGGTCTATTAGGCTAAGCATCCACCAATCCCATTATTTGAGATTTTAAATTTGTGGAGAATGGGAAATGATAGAGTTGAAGCAAGTATAAAAGGGCTAGATAAACTTCATGATAATTACTTGTGGCCAAACCCTTCTCTTCTTAACCTCTATTTTCTTCGCATGCATATAATTGTTAATAAATAATCAAGAACGGTTTTAATTGGTTTGTAATCTCTTATGCATTTTTGCCTAATCATTCATGGTTGGTATAAGTACGTCTTAAGATTCTAAGTTAGAACGTTTTATGTGTACTAGACTTATGTTATGCTCAATATTTAGCGGTGTTTTTCCTTTTATTCTTTTGAAATTTCTTTGTGAGGAATAAAGAAAAATAAGAGCGGCTTACAATGAGTGGCTAGAAAAAAAATAAAAAGAAAAAAAATATATATATATATATATATACAAGACTCCCAAGAGGGGAAGTGTGGTGTTAATTATAGTGACTATTGAGTTCCAATATTACCTTGACGGGTTGCGGGGATTCAATAGATTGCTCCAATCCAATATTACCTTGACAGGTTGCGGGGTTGAAGATCCAAGGTCTCAAAAAGGCGGCGGATGTAAATTATTACGTGAGTTTTATTTTTCTTTCCTTAGCGAGTGTGTAGCTACTTATGAAAGCATGACATGAGGATTTTACACATAAGGCGAATGACTTATTACTCTTGAAACGGACTTGTATTAATTGTGAGCGGTTTTTCAAGTAATGGATGAGAGGATTACTTAGGATTAAAACTGTGCTTCCTTATTTTTGGATTTTACACTTCTTATACTTCACACTTGAATAAATGACAAATTTGCCCACAAGCAATTTGCTCAAATAATAACCGGTTCCACATTTAATTGTCATGAATAAGTTGATGCACTTTTTACTTGTGAATGCAATGATCCCATTTTTAAGCTTGGTATGGGGAAAGTGAAACTTGAGGGTGATAAATGTCCATGGTACCCAAGCCCTAATCTAAGCCATTGAATTCTTTATGAGTTATTTCCATCAAAACCATTTCAAGAAAAATCAAAAAGATATAGATAGAATTGTATTTTGTTCATTGCATTATTAAAAGTCAAAATCATGCATCATGTAGTTTAGAGTAGTGTAGATGCATCTCATATGGCCAAGGTGGGTTAATTATGAGGAGAATGTAAATTTTAGCTTTAAAATATATAATTGCATGAGGACATGACAATGTTCAAGTGTAGGGGATTTGATATGAGCTTAAACTCATATCCATTTATCAACAAATAACCCTAAAACATGAAGCAAAATACCAATTTATCTTGCAAAAACAGTATTATGTGGTATGTTTGTGTTTGTGTACACTTGTGTAGGTAAAAGGATACATTTTCAAGCAAACAAGGAAAAATCAAGCTTAAATTGATGAAAAAGACAAAGAAGGATCAAAAGTGACAAGACTTTGAAGTACAAGGACCTATCTTGACAAACTGCCAAAGTTGAAGGACTAAAGTGGAAATATTGAACAAAGTCAAGATCATAGTCAAATTTGGTCAACTTTCAAGTCAACAAAGTCAAAGGACCAATTCTGCTCAAAGATGAAGTTGGGAGGACTAAAAATTCCAAAGAAATGAAGTTACAAGCCTTAAAGTGCAATCTGCCAAAGTTCAAGGGTTGAAACTGCCAAAATTGGAAATTAGTCCAAGTTTAATCCATGTGAAACAAGTTCAACCAATGAGAAGGCAGCATATATTGAACACGGATTGCCAAATATGTGCATTTAATACCCACTCAACCGCCACATTAAATAACAATATCACAACAGTGCAATCCGTGTGACCTTGTTTCAACCAGTCAGGCAATGACACGTGTCATCTTCAAGCAACCAAAAAATTTCCAGGATCGTTTTTTAGCTAGACTGAATATCATGAAAAGTTGTAAACATCAAAAGTGCTTATTTTTTAGAGACGAACACATTGGTCATCACCAATTAACAAGAAATCAACTCTAGAAGAAAGCCTCAATTCATGTTCATACTTTGAAGATCAAGTTTGCAGAATCATGCCACGTGGAGACCTGGGATTGGTCTCAACACGTCATCATCCCCAACAAACTCCTTCTTCAAGCCTATAAATAGCTTGCTAGGTCCTCATTTGTAACAAGTAGTTAAATTTGTAAAAACACTCACTTTTCAATTCCTTTCATCTTTCTTCCTTTTTAGCTAAACTACTCAAGAGTTTGACACACTCTTGAGTTAGTTAGTTAGTTAGCAGCTTTTCAACAACTTTGTAACAAATTTCCATGAATAAAATTTGAATTCTCCATTTCCCGCCAAATCTTATATTCACTCTACTGTTCATATCCTGCTCATTCTTGATCATTGTGTTGCTGCATTGAGTTTGTTATGATCATTCATTGATCATAACTGACTTAGAAGAAGAATTGTAGCTGTTTGAGTAGTTTCAGTTCAAGCCTTAGCCTTTTTGAAGATTTCATGCCAAAATGATCATTTCTAGTTGATTTGTAGCTGTTGATGATAGTTGATTGGTAGATCTAGTGATAAGGTGGTGGTTATCACTAGGATAAGAGAGTTCAACACTCCTCTTCTTCCCAATGGTTACTACAAAAGGTTTTGAAGTTTCTGATTTTGGTTCCACTTAATATGTCAATTGCATGCTAAATTTCCTAGTGTAAATCTTGATGAATGCATGATCAAAGTTGCTTAGCTTAGTTGTTGATTGATAGTTTACTTGTTTGTAGCTTGATTTTTGATTTACAGTTTTTAATTTTGGATTGTGTTCTAGTCATTAGCCTAATTCAGTCAATTTCAGTTTTTGCATCTTAATTGAGTATTAGTTGTTCTCATTGCTTGCTTGTAGTCTTGAAACCTCTCATTTTGAGTCTCAAGTTTGGTTAGCTAAAGGATTTCATTCAGCTTTAATCAGCTCTTAAAAAGTCTTTGGAAATTCTCATAAAACTCAGTTAAAGGAGTGTTTGGTATTAGCTGATAATGAGTTTTCAAATCTTGATTCTTGGCAAGTAAGTGTTCATTTACAGTCATTAGGTGGTTACAAAGTGTTTTGAACAAGTCTCAAGTCAAATAACTGTTCAAAAAGGCAATTGGCCATAAAAAGTTTGGGTCTATTTTTCTTCAGTTTTGCTCTAAAAAAGTTCTCAATTTGATTTGCCTGGCATTTGCTTGTTTGTTGATGAAAGTTAACCAAACCAGCTCTTAGTTCTAGCTCAATATATGAAGTTTCAGATTCCAAAAGCATTTTATACAGTCTTCATTAAGCATTGAGAAATAAGCTAAAATCAGAAAGGCTGAGATAAGCCAAGTTTCTGTAACTTGAAACTGGTTTTTGAGATCTTTTGATTCTGTTCATTAACTAAGCCATTTTCTTTCATAAAACCACTTAGTATATGGTATTGCATGATATTTGAAAGATTCAGCTTTTTGTCAAAATTTGTGGTCAACGCTTGGTCAACGATAAGCCAATTTTAGCTTAATTCAAATTCCCAGCTTATTACTTGATGAAATTTGTTCTAACTTGATTTCCCGTTCATCATTTGAGTTCTTTAAACAGTTTAGGCACAAAAATCAAGTTGTGCTTATTCAGATTGTTCTAGAGCTTAATTTGGGCTTATTGTAGAGTACTTATTTGCTTATTTTGCACTTTCAGTCAAAATCCTCTTACAGGTCTAGCTTATTTTGAATTTAGAGTGTTTTGCAACTGGTTTGAACCATTTTGGTCCAATGATAAGCTCAAACGAGCTTATTAGTCTTTTAAACCCGTTTTTGCTTAAATAGTTTCTAAAATTGCATTTTGGTCCTTCTTGTTTTAAGCAGTTTATAAACATGGCTAATCTTGCATCTTTTTAGGGTTTTCACATAATAGTCCTTTCAGTTTGAAGTTTGTTTAAAATCAGTTAGCAAGTTTGGTATTTTGTTACAATTTGGTTAGTTTGTTACAAGTTTTATATTTTTTATCCTTTTAGTTTACTGATTTGCATTTTCAGTCCTTATACTTGTTAGAATTTTCATTTTAAGCATTTTACTTTCATAGAATTTACATTTTCAGTCCTTTTTGTTTTAATTTTTACATTTTCAATCTTACTTGAATAAAAATTTGGTAATTGCACTATGTTTTACATATAAGTAGGTAATATTTTTCAGTTTTGGAAGGCTTTGTTGAATTAGCAAATAGAATATCAAAAAAAAGATTAACAACAAAAAACAGTTAAAAACCCGATATTGGTTGGACTTTCAATTAGCAAGAACTGAGAAAAACGAACTGCATTATACACAATTTCAGAATCTAACATGGAATGTTTCTTCTACTTCTTGTCTTCTGATGTTGAATACTCTGAAGGCTTTGGCTGTTGGAGAGTATCCCAAAAAGAAACCATCATCAGCTTTTTCATCAAACTTTCCAAGTTTGTCCCTGTAGTTATAAATAAACACAGGGCACCCAAACACATGAAAATAGCTGACGTCTGGAGATCTTTTTCTGAAAACTTCATAGGAGGTTTTACCATGTCTTTTGACAATGATTGATCTGTTTTGTGTGTAGCAAGCAGTGTGAACAGCTTCTCCCCAAAATTGCTTTGGTAAGGCTGCACCATTTAACATGGTTCTTGCTGCTTCAATCAAAGTCCTGTTTCTTCTTTCAGCCACACCATTTTGTTCAGGGGTGCCAGCTGAAGAGAAGTTCTGTGAAATCCCTTTTTCATCACAAAAAGATTCAAGTTGATGATTCTTGAATTTAGTACCATTATCACTTCTTAGAGCTTTGACTCTAACATCATTCATATTTTCAACCTGTCTGATGAAGGACATGATGGTTTCAGCTGCTTCACTTTTCCTTCTGAGGAAGAACACCCATGTGTATCTTGAAAATTCATCAACTATGACCAAGGTGTATTTGTTGTGATTAATGGTCTGAGGTTTGACAGGCCCAAACAAATCCATGTGAAGGAGATGTAAGCACTTGTCAATAGAGAATGATTGCCTAGTCTTGAATGAAGACATGTGATGCTTTCCTTTGACACAGGCAGAACAAGTTTTGTCTTTGGAAAATATTACTGAAGGTAGACCAGCAACCAAGTTTTGAGTGGCTATCTTATTGATGTTCTTGAAGTTGAGATGAGACAGTCTTTTATGCCACAGCCAATTGACACTTTCAGAGGCTTTAGCAAGAAAACAGTTTGAGCTGTCTTCAGAGCACACTGCCATGTTGATGACATAAACATCTCTCCTTCTAGGTGCAATCAGCACAACATCATTGTTTTTTGTTGAATATGGTTCCCTGAGTCTTAGTAAACAAAACCTTATAGTCAGTATCACACAATTGGCTGATGCTAATAAGATTGTGTTTAAGACCATTCACATATGCAACCCTGGTAAATGTAATCCCATTGCAATTCACTGAGCCATATCCCTCTGTGTCACCTGAAGAGTTATCTCCAAACACCACTTTAGGACCTGGTTCCTTTGAGTATCTGTGCAGGTATTGTTGAATCTCTGTCATGTGTCTAGAACAGCCACTATCTAGATACCATACCGATTCCTTGAGATATTTCTGCACAGATACATAGAAACAGATTAGTTCCTATGGTGAACCCACTTTCCAGTGGGTTCCCTGAATTGCTTATTAGAAACTCTTGTGTTCCTGAAAAACTTTTGGCGTTGGGATGGACAGTTCATTGTTTCATGGTTAGAACTCCCACAGATATCACACCCAGGGAAGTCACCACACTCGTCTGAGTGATGGTCTGTGAACCCACAGAATTTACAGGGAGGATAAGGTTTGTAATTTCCCTGTTGTCTTTTGGAACTCTGTGGTCTGTCCCTAGAGGGTGTCTGAGCTCTTTTAGCTGCCATGTGTCTGTCATGATCTAAGGTCGAATGGTGAGAATTTTTACATACATTGCAATAAGGTTTGATTAACCTTTCCCCTTTGGGTTCACCTAGGACTGACTTAGGTTCATGAGAAGTAGAGCATTCAGCGGAAGGCTTAATGTGTTGTTTCAAGAGTTCTACTTCTTTCATAAGAGACAACAGGCGATCTTCAGTGGTAGGTTCAACCTTATTCACAGCTTTAGTAGTAACAGGCTTAAAGCTACTTGTTTGCCAGTTTGTTTAGCAGGAACATGAAAAACTTTAGCTGGAGGATTCTCAATATCTGTCCTAAGTTCATCCTTAGCAGATCTAGAAGAACTGCTGGGTTCAACTCCAGAGAGTTTGGGCAAGGGTGGTAGCTCAGCCACATCTTTAGAGACAGGGTCATTTGTCAAAGTGGTATCTGACATATGAATAGTCTCTATAGATTTAAAGACAATGTCTTTGGGTTTGGTGAGAGAATTCTCAGCTTATTTTTCTTAGCAGATATATCCCTTTTTAAGTCAGCAGGCACTTCATCCCTAAGCAATTCATCAATAGTAAACCTAGCACACAACCATTTTTCAATAATCTTGTTCAATTCAGAGACTTGATCATTTAAAGCAATGTTTTTCAAGGTTAATCTAGCTACTTTATTTTGCAGTGATATTTTCTCTAAATTAACCCGCCTGAGAGTTTCACATTCAGCCTTAGCATTTATCATTTCTGATTTAACAGAGTGAAACTTATCAAGTAGGTTCTTTCTTTGTTCCTCAACAAAGTGTAAATCAACAATGGTGTAATCAAGGACATGCTTACGTTCATCACTATCAGACATGGATAAAAGCCTGTGTACCTTTTTCATTGTGATGTCAACCCATTGTCCTGATCTTGCATCACCTTTTCCAACAGCTGGTTCATCCTCAGCTATCGCCATAAAAGCCCTGACTCTGGTGGTGTCTTCTTCATCTGAAGTCAGTGGCTCATCATTCCAATCATAAGTTTCAGCAACCAACCCTTTCTCTGTCTTTTTCTCACCACCCTTCTTTTTGGACAGAGCTTCAATCTTCAAGTTCATTTGTTCTAACTCAGCTTTAAGTGCCTTGTACTTATTTTTGTAATCTTTCTTCTCAGTGTCTGAAGAATTGGATTGAGATGAGTTGTTATGTTGTTTGAACTTGTAGGGTTTGGATGAAGATGATGGATAAGAGGGTGAGGATGTCTTGGTGGAAGGACAGTCTTTTTGATAATGTCCAAGCTTTCCACAGGCAAAACAAGTTTCTTTTGACCTGTCAGTTGGTTTACTAGCTGATCCTACTCTTCCTGATCTATTGAAGTATCTTCTTTGGTTGGCTAGCAAGGCTCTTTCATGGAACTCTGCATTGAGGTCTGTCAAGAACTCTTGGCTACTACGGGTATCTTCTTCAACATCAGAATCGCTGTCATGAGGATGTGTTGCAGAGATCAATGCTTTGGAAGATGCTCCTTGGACTACAAATCTTTCAGTCTCTGATTTGTAGATAGTATCGATCAGCCCTTCTTCATAATTGTACTTACCATAGAGCTGAGCAAGGGTATCATTTTTGATTGAGTTGTTAGCTCTCTGAGTTTGATTCATGCTCAGCCACTTTCTTAGAAGGCTGTTGACAAAAGTAGCATTGATCTCAGCTTGACCAATAGTGACATCATTCATAGCTAGGTCATTTAGAAGAATCTTCAGCCTAGTATAGGTTTGCTGAACCTTTTCATCTTCAAGTGACTTAAAGGCATTAAACTGAAGTCTAAGTGCCTAAATCTTTGTCTCTCTTGTTTCAGAGGGTCCTTCATGGCCAAGAATGAGGTCTGTCCACATTTGTTTAGCTGTGGGACACTGAATGACAGACTTCATGATATGCTTGGGAAGGCTGGAAATTATGATGCTTTTGAGACGTTTATCTTGGTTTGCTAATTTCCTATCAGCTGGAGTCCATTGTTTGAGAGGTTTGGGAAGAGGGTTTTCTTCAGTGGATGTAAGCGCCATGGGAATATATGGACCATTTTCTAAAATTTCTAAAAGAAAAGGTTCAAGCCCATCAAGATATACAAGAAATTGACTCTTCCAACTGGAAAAATCTTCTTCATCAAAGACTGGTACACTTGTGACGTGTGATCCACCTCTTGAGTCAAGAAGTTGGGGTAGATCATCGTCATTGGCAGGAGGGTTAAGTCTTGGTGAAGATAGGTTTGTGGAAGGTGATTGTGGTGGGTCAGAAGTTTCTGGCATGGTGGATCTTGATTATAAAACTGAGAACGATGTTTCTTGAAGGTTTTAATATCAAACACCGCTCTGATACCAATTGAAAGTCCCTAATCAATGCAAGAAACCCTAATCTTAACTTAATCAATACAAGGTATTACTTTTCAAACGTAATCTTATTATTGTATAATAAAGAATTACAAGTGTTATGGATAACACCGTTTGATGATAATGTGTTGTGCACACTTTGAACAATAATAAACCCTAACTTATGAATACAGTCGTAGCTGTTTGATTCACTAAGTTATATGCAATAATGTTCTTAATATCTCAAAGTGTTGAACATTAATGCATGGATACACATCTAATTTATAGTGTTACGAGTTTGACTTAAACAGTACTTGATGGCGACTACACAAGCTTTTACAAGTTCCCACATCAGTCACATGATGTTCTTCTATTCTTGATAGTCTTCCATTATGCTTTAAGGAAACAGTTGTCAAAACAGTTTCCTTTTTCTTCATAGTCTCGAACACACAAATGGCATGTCCAAAGTGTGCTGAGAGTTATCAGGGTATTGCCACCCCTGTTAACTCTCAACCCCTCAGAGTCCCTGATACATCTTGGCTGTTATCCATCACAGCCAATGAGTATGTCTTCAGGTAATTCTTCGACTTCCCTGACAATATCTCTGACATGGACTCCTCTGAGGTTGCTCACAGAGACTTGGATCTCTGTGAGTCTTGCGAAACTTGCCTGCCTCCTAGGCACAGGCAAGGGACTATCTAACAGCCTAATTATGTTTAAATCAATGATCAAGGAATCTAACAAGTTTAGATTCCCAACACCTTTTCTAGAAAAAAATTAATTTTGAAAATTTGTTTAGATTATATTTTTCATTTTCAAAAAAGAAATAAACAATGTTTAGATGAAACTATTTTCAACCATTTTTTTCTTGATCAACTTTTTCTTTCACGTTTTTGCTAGTTTTTTCTTTTACGTTTTCGTCTGTTTTTTCCCATCTTCTTTTTTCATGTTTTCGTAACTTTTTTTTTACGTTTTAATTAGTTTTTATACGTTTCATCAGTATTGTTACGTTTTCGTCTATAAATTTACGTTTTCGTCAGTATATTTATGTTTTCGTCAATAAATTTACGTTTTCATCAATAATATTACATTTTCGTCTATAAATTTACGTTTTCGCAAGTAAATTTACGTTTTAGTCAGACAATTTCCTTTTTCGTCAGTAAATTTACGTTTTCGTCAATAAATTTACGTTTTAGTCAGAAAATTTACGTTTTCGTCAGTAAATTTACGTTTTCGTCAATAAATTTACGTTTTCGTCAGAAAATTTACGTTTTCGTTAGTAAATTTACGTTTTCATCTGTAAATTTACGTTTTAGTAAAAAATTTTGCGTTTTTGACAAAAATATACGTTTCCGTCAGTAAATTCATGTTTTCGTCAGTAAATTTACGTTTTCGTCAGTAATTCTACGTTCTCGTCTGTAAATTTACGTTCTCGTCAGTAAATTTACGTTTTCGTCAGAAAATTTACGTTTTCATCAGTAAATTAACGTTTTCGTCTGTAAATTTACGTTTTCGTCAGTAAATTTATGATTTCGTCAATAAATATGTTTTCGTCAGTAAGTTTACATTTTCGTCAGTAAATTTACGTTTTTGTCAGAAATTTTAAGTTTACGTTTACGTCAGAAAATTTTAAACTTAAATTTACTGACGAAAACTTAAATTTACTGACGAAAACGTAAATTTACTGACGAAAACGTAAATTTACAGACGAAAACGTAAATTTGGAGACGAAAAAGTAAATTTACTGACGAAAACGTAAATTTACTGACGAAAACGTAAATTTACTGACGAAAACGTTAAATTACTGACGAAAACGTAAAATTACTGACGAAAACGTAAATTTACTAACGAAAACGTAAATTTACTGACGAAAACGTAAATGTATAGACGAAAACAGAAATTTTATGATGAAAACGTAAATTTTCTGACGAAAACGTAAATTTACTGACGAAAACTTAAATTTACAGATGAAAACGTAAATTTTCTGACGAAAACGTAAATTTACAGACGAGAACGTAATTTTACAGACGAAAACGTTAATTTACAGACGAAAACGTAAATTTACAAAGGAAAACGTAAATTTACAGACGAAAACGTAAATTTACTGATGAAAACGTAAATTTTCTGACGAAAACGTAAACTTTCTGACGAAAACGTAAACTTTCTGACGAAAACGTAAATTTACTGACGAAAACGTAAAAATAATGATGAACCTTGAATACTGAATAGAGTAACGTGTTATTGAAATTGGTTAAATAAAACAATTGAGGGTATGAGGTGAAAATTTAGAAAAGGGTAAAATGGAGTTTTCAAATTTTCTATATAAATTTAGAAAATGAAAATTTTAGAAAAATATTAAAAAATGATGTTGCTAAACAGGTTTTCTGTTTTTCACTCTTCAAATGAAAATTTTTCTAGAAAAGTGGGAGAATTTTCTCCAACTAAATAGCCCTTAATTTTTTTAAGTAGTAGATGCAATTTAAAGGTTACCGTAACTTGGAAAGTAAGATGACATTTTTGGACTTATTTTTTTTCCTATTTAACTAGTATAATTTGGAAACATTTATAAATAATTAAAAGTTAGAATTAGTATATAATGCCTTTTACTACGTCAATGTTGATCATATTCGAATGATTAAGATATGAAGTCTTAACCTTTAAATGAAAGTGTAAGTTGACTAGAAATATGTAAGGTGATGATGTTATCGAAGGTGGTCGTGTCGGTTGCAATTATCTATTTAGGGTAAAAGCTAAATAATACCAACGTATTTTTCAGAATATACCGACTTTAAACACTTACTTTTTTATCTCGTGACTTTAATAACGAACTTTTAAATTTGTTACGACTATACCAATATAAGCATGAATTAACTGTATTGCCCTTTTAATTGACTAAAATACCCTTTATCTTTTTCTCTTTCATTTAATTTTCATCAAACAATTTGATTTTTTTTCCAAAATATGAAGAACCCAAGCATGAAATCAATCAAACCTTTCACAACATGATCGAATGCTTTGTGGCCATTGTTGATTTGTTTTCTATATTATTAGGTTTACCAAAAAATGAGCTGTCAAGATTTCGAAGCTTCATGTTGAAAAGTTATATTTTATTTGGGTTGTTACAGAAGTTTTGATATAAAAGAGATGAAGTTAAAAAAATGAAGCAGGAGGCAATGATCATTGTTCATGGTGAATCATGGCTGCTGGGGCGAATCTATTAGTGATCGATTACCAGAAAAGCCTTAGAAAGTTTCGTGGTAAGGTTTTTTGTATAGGTAAAAAATAAAATAGAATGGAGATACGACGTATTATTGATCCATGTTGTGTTAAGGTTTTTCTTACTACGAAACACAATTTTGCGATCTAGTTTTTGCTCATAAAAATGTTGTCGTTATTGCTTTCTTTGGTGGATGAAAATGGTTGTACAATGATAATGATAATTGATTCGATGTTGCTACTAAGACGACACGGTCATGAACTTTTTACATCAAGTTTGGACTTTTCCGGTAAGAATCGAATCCGAAGCTTGCTGGGGTGTTAAGCTACACACATTGATAATCAGTTGCTTTTCTCAAATCTTTATCCACTTTAGTTGTTTTTTTCGACGATTTACGAGCAATTTGTTCACACATCAAAGAAATCATTTGAATAATGATTATTAAAATTTAATTTTCATATAAAAAACAGTTTTTGTAATTGAAATAATTTTTTTTGTAAATTATATGTTTTTTCTAGAAAATAACGAATAATTCGGATAATTTTGATTACTTGAATGATACTTAAACTAATGTTTTTCTTTGTTGTTCACCTTTCCCGCGTACATGAAAGAGAGGTTTCCATATCGTTTAGAAAAATGAATTTGTGTTGTGGAGAGGGATGAGTCCGAAATATAATCGATGCATACAAATTTCTGAACCGTAATATTGTAGAGTTAAAAAAAATTAAGTATATTAACTAAATAAGACTTGCAACACATTTTAACGCACCAAGTGAATTTAAGATGCAATTTGGAGAAATCATTTTTCTTTAGCATATGTGGAAGTGGCTTCGTCCTTGGATGTTGTGGATAGAGGACTGCTCCATGAAGGATCTCCATTTCTAATTGCATTGTCACTTAAGCTTAGTATCAAAAGTAAAACTAACAAGTTTTTTTTGTCATGTGAGCCATGGTCTAACTTCAGTTCCACATACATAGATAAAAGAAGAGAAACAGTCATACTCTAATATGTCACACCATCTACTGATTGTTTGCGTTTGGATTCGTATCATGATTTTTGTGTATGCTATCGTCATGAACGGAATCATTACTAAATATCGTCGAATGCATTCATAAAATTTAATTATAATTTTTTTTAATTATGATATTTGAAACATATATTGATGAATCGGGTACATTTAATGTACGTTTTTCTCCAAAATTAACATTACATCAAAAAATATATAAGGTTTTCGAGCACCCGCAAAAACTTTCTAGTTTCGTCCCTAGCTATCATAGTCTGAATATTAATAAGAAGCACATACGTGGTTTTGATTTTGAAAGTAGATATGCATAAGTTAAGAAGTGTGATGAAAACCATGAAAATTATGAGAACTCTTTGTCCCACATTGGTTATGATGTAGCGAAAAAAACAAAGTAACAAAGATAGATAATTGAATCTGTTTATTTCAAAAAATGTCAGATACAATCCTTTCAACTATTGTTGATTCAAAAAGACTCCCGATAAACAAGTAAACTCAACAATAGTTGATTCAAGGAATACCCGATTATATGGATGAAATCAAACAATAAACCCTAACCTGGATTTAAGTTGATTAACAAAAGACTAAAAATCTGTATTTTTATTCATAACTTCATAATAAATACAATAAACCTAACTCCTAACTTTATATGAAAACTAAACTTGGAGAAAAAGTTAACAGATTATTCTAGAAAAATAAAATAAGAAAACTAAATAAAATAAGGACATAAAAAATAATCGCTAGACTTATAAAAAATGCTCCTCCATCATTCTCCCCTTCTTTGGAAAAACTCGTCCTCGAGTTTGCATCATTCGTCCACGTATTCGTAGCATCCAAATTTGCATCCCCTGTATCAAATTTCCTTTCTTTAAAATGAATCGATCTCGAACCTTAATCGTCTTAAAACCCAATTTACCGACCATGGTAGTTTGGATCATTGAAGAATAAAGATTATTAGCCACAACTACAGTGTCTTCTTCAATGTTGTCTTCTTCCCCACCAAATTCTTCTCTTTCGATAGATCCTTCTTCATCCTCAACGACATCTTCAATATATATATATATATATATATATATACATATATATATATATATATATATATATATATATATATATATATATATATATATATCATAAACTAACATCGGTTCTTCTTCATATTCATCAAATATTGTAGGTCCTTCGTAATCATCACCCTCCATGCCATGATCTGTCCATTCAGCAGAACGTGAACCATCACCATCAAAAAATGGATATTCTAACATCTTAATCAGGAACTTCGGCTCTTGATACCAACTGATGTAGCGGAAAAAAACAAAGTAACAAAGATTGATAATTGAATATGTTGATTCCAAAGAATGTCAGACACAATCCTTCTAACTATCGTTGATTCAAAAAGAATACCGATAATCAGGTAAACTCCAACAATCGTTGATTTAAGGAATACCCGATTATTTGGATGAAATCAAACAATAAACCCTAACTTGGATTTAAGTTGATTAACAAAAGACTAAAAGTCTGTATTTTTATTCATAACTTTAAAATAAATACAATAAACCCAAGTCCTAATTTATATGAAAACTAAACTTGGAGAAAAAGTTAACAGATTATTCTATAAAAATAAAATAAGGAAACTAAATAAAATAAGGACATAAAAATAATCGCCAGACTTATAAAAAATGCTCATCCATCATTACTGATAATCAGGTAAACTCCAACAATCGTTGATTCAAGGAATACCTTATTATTTGGATGAAATCAAACAATAAACCATAACCTGGATTTAAGTTGATTAACAAAAGACTAAAAGTCTGTATTTTTATTCATAATTTCATAATAAATACAATAAACCCAAGTCCTAATTTTATATGAAACTAAACTTGGAGAAAAAGTTAACAGATTATTCTAGAAAAATAAAATAAAAAAACTAAATAAAATAAGGACATACAAAATAATCGTCAGACTTATAAAAAATGCTCCTCCATCAGGTTAAAAAAGAAAACGGATGCTCCATTAGGTTGAACTGTGACTCAGTAACTCAACATTATAAATTAAAAACTGCTTTTTAAAACATTGGCGTTAACTTCATATTATTAGCGGGGGCAAAATTCGATGTTGAATTATAAGCCGGTGCAAGGCGGAGGTAAGGGGTTCCCGAGGTTGCACGGGAAATCGATGAAATTTTTTCGCGTAATGTATATATTTTTCTAAAAATCTTGATTGTTAAAATAAATCCGGTCAAAAATTATGTGTTTAAAATTTTTATGGACTTGATGGTTTTATACTCTGCAGCCCTGAACCGGTGTTAGATGAGTAATTCCTTGGGAAAAAGACCAATTTGGTCATTTTGATCACTTCATAACCTTATCATGGTCAAGTTTCCTACTAAAGACCAGTATGGTCATGTTGAGCACTTTCACAACTACACAAATGCACAACTCCACTACTTTATTGTCATGTGTCTGACTGACACAATACTTATTATATTATTAAAATATTGAAATTCCAAATATACCCTTAATCTTTTTCTTATCTCTTTCTCTTCTTTCATCTGCTTGCTTTCATCTGCACTTTTCTATTCTTCCATCTCAAATACGGTTTTTTCAACACCGTATTTTTTATCCAACTCTTGATTCCAACGAACTACACCCATTGCAATCACCAGTGAATCTCATTGTTCAGGTATGTTTTATATTAAATTATTTTTATTTGCCAAATTTTAATACTATTTGAATCGGGTTAGAAGTTCGCGGTTCTAGAATTGTACGTCTAGTTTATATAAGTTAGATACGTTTAGTCATTATTGTAAAGATTCATATCAATTTTAGCTGGTGAAGATTATATTTTAGGGGGCGCTTGTTTCAGCTTATAGTGGGCTTATGGCTTATTTAGTTTCGGGCTTATGCTTCATAAGCGCAATTTTTTTGCCTTATTTAAAGCTTATGTAATAAACTTGTATAAGCTGGAAAGTTTTATAAGCCACAAAAAGTGAGCTTATGAAAGATAAGCCTAAAACCAAAGAAGCCATTAGCCTACTAAATAAGCCGAAACAAACACCCCTGCAATTATCGAATTGGCATTATACATTTTCGGTTACTATATGATAAACTTACATAAAGTTGCAAAATAAGGTGGTTGGGTCTTATGAAGTATAAGCCGAAATCAGATAAGCTTAAACAACACCCCTGAGTAATGTGGAACACCCGTGTTGTTTTTATATGTATCAATTTATTTTTAGGAATTGTGTAGTATTTCTTTTAGAGTCATATGCTTTTAAATGTATATAGTAGTTAGTTAGTAGTGTGTGGGTCTAGAATTGTATAATTGAGATATGGAATCTATAATGGAACTAGATTTTGGTAGCGTTAAGCAAGTAATGAGTTTTGGTTGTATGGAACATTAGATTCTTTCCGTAATTTGTTTGCAATGTAAGGAATTGCTGGTGAGAATGAATGAAGGGCAAGTGTTATTATAATGATACCCGTGATTGAGTAAACCAATTTGTATGATGCTTTATGAACTCTACTTCGGCTAGTGGTATACAGTTATGAGCAAAAATATGAATTTAGACTTAGGTAATTGAAGCATATTATGTAGATGGCTCGAAAAGTCGGAAGTCATTAGACATCTGTCACGTGTATATAATTAAAATGGAATAAAAACTGGGCCTTGTCTAGTTGTTAAGGTACTCAATTCGCATCCAAGAGGTCCAGGATTCGAGTCCCCTAGTTCCCATATTTTATTTTCGCTAGGTGTGTTTGGGAATGGCCAAGGAAAGGTCGGAAACAAGCCCCGGATTAACCCGATGAGGCCGCGTACATCTGGGCCACCTGAACAGGGAAAAGCCTCATCCGTTCTACCGTGGTGTGATCATTATGCAGTAACGGTGGAGCAATTGCGCCGTGGCGGTGGAGCAGTTGATCATGGGGTGGAGCAGTTGAGCACTTGAGCATTGAGGTGGAGCAGTTGAGCAATGGAGGTGGAGCATATTCGTGTGTTCGTGTTTAAGTTCTAAGTTCCAGGCTGTTAATGCAATAATGACTAAAAACGTTACTTGCATTTTTCGGTCTCGCTTAGTTTTGATTACGACAATATATAAAAACAAGCATTTACGAAAACAACGAAAAACGAATTCTTGAGTTCAAGTATTTTTCATTTTACCCATTTTCACTTAAGGTATGGATAAACAAGTACTAACCTTAATCAAGTGATCAAGTGATTTAATTTTTTCTTAAAACTCACTTTTTATTAAATGTGACAAGTTTTTATTAAACTTTATTTTTAAGAAAATGTTTTATTAAATGAATTATTTGAAATTTGAAAATGGCATATTCTTATTCTGTTAAGAATATCCCTTCAGGATATTTTTATACCCAGATAAGACCTCCACCACTAAAAGACAAAAAGGAGCGGAGTCTAGTCCGGCGGTACCTTAGCGCCTAGGCGGTACCTTATTGATAAGGTACCGCGGGCTGTGGTAAGGTACCGCGGGCAGAACTAGCCGTTGGCTCCTTTGTCCTTTAAATAGTTGGCCATTCTCAGCTTTTCATCTCACCTCTTTTGCACATTCATTTCCAGATTCAAACCCCTTCTTTAATCACTCAAATATTTGATCATTTGTTTGATTATTACTTGTTTAAGAAGTGAATCTTGTTCTTCCATCTCTTCCTCTCCAAGTGCAAAGAGAAGAACACTATCCTAGTGAAGTGTTGAGTCCACCACCAAAGATCTATTGAAGATCAATTTTTATATACTTGTAGTTGTGTCATAGTTGTGAAGATCCAAGTAGTTGTGTCTATTTGGAAGTTGTGTATGTACTAAGTATAGTTGTGTAGATTGGTCCTAGCTACGATTGGGGCTCGACTTTTAGCTTAGAGTCGGAAATTGGTTAAGCGACGTGTACGGTTTTCTCCACCATAAGGAGCTTGTTGTGTAGTGAACTCTCGAGTAAGGAGTACTCGAGGA